>PVLC010022098.1:0-27202 GCA_004027655.1 Graphiurus murinus | reverse complement strand
CTCCCCCCCCCCTCCCTCTCTCTTGCCTTTTCTTTCTTGTGGTACTAGAGATTGGACCCAGGGCTATTCTACCTCTGAGCTATATCTCCAGCTCTATTTTATTTTTTATTTTGAAACATGGTCTCATTAAATTGCAGAGGGCCTTGATAAGTTCCTGAGGCTGGCTTCAAACCTACAATCCTACAAGTCTCAGCCTCCCAAGTACTGGGATTATAAGCACGCACCACCATGCCTGGCTCAATATAATCTTTTCAACAAAGGTCTTTGAAGAATGAAATGTAGACCTTTATTTCTCACCCTGCACAAAAGGCAATTCAAAATGGATCAATGACCTAGAAATTAGACCAGAAATTTTGCAATCATTGGAGGGAAATATAGGATCAACTCTCCAATATTAAAATACTAGTGGATACATCCTCAATAAAACCCCAAAGCTCAAGAAATAAAACTAGAATTAATAAATGGGAATAGCATCAATTTGAAAAGCCTCTGTGCAGCAAAGAAAACAAGAGTCTGAAGAAAGAGCCTATAGAATGAGAGAAAATATTCGTCAGCTACTCCTCTGATAGAGGACTAATATCTAGAATACAGAACGATTTCAAAAACTTAACACCAAATAAACAAACAACCCGATTAAAATGAGCTATTGAATAGAATAAATATTTCTCAAAAGAGTAAATACAAATAGCCAAAAAATAAATGAAAAAATGTTCAACATCACTGGCAATCAGGGAAATGCAAATCAAAACTACACTGAGATTCCATCTAATTCCAGTTGGAATGGAATCATAAAGAATATAAACAATAATCAATGCTGGTGAGGATGTGAGGAAATAGGAACTCTTACATGCTCTTGGTGGGATTGTAACTTAATATAACCACTATGGGGATCATTATGGAGCTTCCTCAAAAGACCAGGAATAAGAACCACCATGTGACGGAGCTGTGCCACTCCTTTGTAACTTTCACAAATAATTAAAGTCAGAATACTATAGTAATATATGCATAGGCATTTTTATCACCGCACAATTCACAATAGCTAAATTATGGGACTGATTAAGTTCCAGTCAACAGATAAATGAATAAAGAAAATGTGGTATACACATAAATGGAGTTTTAACTCAGACATAAAGAAAAACAAATGTGTCAATTGCAAGAAAATAGATGGAACTATTATGCTAAGTGAGAATCAGCCAATCTCAGAATTCAAAGGTTGTTTGTTTTATCTCATATGCAGAAGCTAGAGAGAGAATAGGAAGCAAAAGGGACTTTGGTTAAATGAAGAAAGAGATTAGTAGACTAGAGGGAGGGGACTGAGGGTTGGAGGTGGGGAGGGAAACAAGGAAGGAGACAGCTCAAATAGTGTTATTTCCATATAAGAAGATATCACCATGAATCTCACTAAGTGTACAAGAAAGGAGGGGAGGAAGGGGATGCAGAGGGAAATACAGCAAGTGATGTGTATGTGTATGAATGTATCATTTTGAACTTCACTTTATGCACCAGCAAAAGTATAAAAGAGAATAAAGTATACAGAATTTTCAAGGAATAAAGAGTGATATGCATATTATGGTTAACTTTAAAAGTCATTCCCTTAATGAAACCTTCCTCAATAGTATATTCCTGATCTTTCCTAATTTGAACATGCTCTTATATTAAAAATTTTCAGTAACTTTGCACTCTAGAGATGATGAGCAGAAAAGGGCTTTGAAAATTATAAAGTTCTATAAAAAGAGGATAGCTGCCTGTTTGTTCATATGTTGTTTTGTAAATGGAGTTTTAAACAAATTCAGGGCAAAAAACCCCAAACAAAAACAAACAAAAATGCTTTCTCTTTCTGTGTACCATGAAGAGAGCTCAGTGCTATGTTTTAAAGGGCACAGGATTTTTCAAATGTTTAGCTAAAGGGTATGCAATGAGTGACAATTGTAAAACAGAAAAGCAGAACAAAAGAGCAGACCACTGTGCTGCCTTTAACAATGTTACTAAGCCATTTACAGAGTAAAAAGATGTGTGCTGAATTGTGCTATCTGGGCCAATGAATCTAGGACATCCTGGGGATGAAGGAAAAGCACAGGCAGGGGTCTGAGGGACTCCTGTTTGTCTCCAGGGACAGCAGCAGCAGGGAGCCAAGGAGCCCAGCTACTGCACAACCACTTGAACTTGGGAGTTCTTGCCCAAGCATCTATCCTTCAAGCCACATGCACCTTGGAAATTAAAATCAATAGCTGCAATGAAATCCTGTCATTTGTGGCAACCTGGCTGGGAAGGGGAAATAAGCCAGGCACAGAAAGACAAGTACCACATGTCCTCAGTCAAGTGTGGAAGCTAAAAGTGTTGGTTTCATAGGAGTAGAGGAAAGAGTGGTCACTACAAGTTAGGAAGGAGAGAGAGGAAGAGGGATAAAGGAAAGCTGGATAAAGGGAGCTAACATATAGTCACATGGGAGGAATAAGTTCTATTGTTCTACAGCACAGTGGGGTGATTATAGTTCACGACTTATTAAATACTTTATAAGAACTAGAATAGAGAAGTTTGGGGTTGGGGTGAAGCTCAGTTGTAAAGAGTGTGCATGAAGGCACACATGATGTGCTGGGCCGGATCCAAAAATCATACATACATACATACATATATGAGAAGTTTGAAGGTTCTGAATATGAAGACATGATAATGTTTAAGCATATGAAAGTGCAAATTATCCTGACATTATTACACATTGCACACATGTATCAAATTACTACACTGTATCCCATTAGTATGTAAAATTATACTGTCAATTAAAAACTTGGAAAAATACATGAAATCAATAATTACAATTAAATTTAGACTGAATTAAAGCATTTCTGGAAAAAACTTGGTTTATCATCCCTGTCAATTACTTATGAAAAATGGATGATTTTCCCCAAGCAATAAAATGCTGAAATTTTATTTTGAAAAAGACAATAAAGAATGATCCATGAAAAGAAAGAATTATTATTAAGCCTTACAGAAAGCCAAAGAACTGAACTGAAAGTTAATTGGCACTCTGAAGGTAAATTTTTCCTACCCTGATTTTGCTATTTGCATCAACCCTCTCGGTAAGTCTCCAATACATATGCCAATTAGAATCTGTCTTCAATGATTGGCTGAAGATCAGAGTCCTATACTACTCTGTAAATAACCTACCTGAAATTTTATGTAATTATTTCTCAAGATGATATTTTCTGTTGTTTTTTTTTTCTTTGTAAGAACAATTGAATAATTGCTTGGGTGAATTTCCTAAGCTAGAAACCATAAATAGGAATTGACAATTTTAGCAGCAGGCTAGCGCACCTAGAGTTGATTAACTATCTCTGGGCTTAATTTTTCCTGTGGGTTTCTAATTAGTATGCTTTCCTTTCTAGAAACCTTCCTCATTAGAGGCTTTTAACCTATACTCAGTTTCCATAATGCAGGCAGGCAATGCAGATTCTTTCCTATAGGTTAAAATTCAGAGGGATAAAAATATTAGATTAAGCTGTTAATAGATTTTTAGATATTTTAAAAAAAAGATTTACAAAAAGTCTGGAAAATTTTGTATGTCTTACCCAAGTATTTTCATAAGGTAGACTTTTATAAAATAAAGTAATATATGTAAAAAGATATTAGAAACTATAATGCTTTTATTAATCATTCCTCATAAATACAAATTTTATTATAGTAACTTTCTAATTAAAGGTACTTTGACTTTTACTGTAATGGTAGTTACCATCAGCAATAATTCATTTATTGTCTCAAAATCTTAAAATAGTAATTATCTACTCTTGTTTACAGAAGCATTAATACTTAAAAGAAATACGTATTAACTGATAAAATGCACCTAGATTGATAATTGATGTTCAGGTGCTTTTGAAGTGATATATAAGAAAACTACTCAGAAAATTCTACTCAGAGGTAGAATTCTACTCAGAGGTAGAATGTCTCTAAGTTCAATCCCCAGTACCATCTACCCACCCTGCCTCCTGCCGTACACACAATTTACAATTTGCTCACTGGAGAGTAGCTCTGAAGTAGAATGCCTCTGTGTTCAATCCCCAGTACCACAAAAAAGGAAAAAAAAATCCACTGAAAATACCATTATGTTAAATAAAATATGTATCATTATGAAGTCGTTAGTTGTCATTTAGGTATGATTTTCTATCTGAGCAAGCATCATACTTATTCCTCCAACAGATGTCTATTTAGATTCTTCTGCATTTAAAGGCACTGTTGTACAAGGCTACATATATATAGTTACCATCCTTGAGTAACTTTTGACAATCAAGATGACAGATTAACAATTTTCCAAATGGAGGGACTAGTGCTTTTAAAGGTACAAAGACAGAAGCTCTTTTTCCTCTCTCTTGTCAATGTATTCTTTTTTAATACACTTTCATTGGTGCATTATAATTAAGTTTGGGGTGGGAGAGACACACATGTGCACAGCACTTGTGAGCATCCCCCTTCAAGGCATGCTTTGTGAACCTGAGGAAGGTGAGTCTTGCTAGAACAGAGCACAAACGGGGCACAGAATAAGTGAAATCATTTACTCCTGTCAGGCAAAGTAGACACCTTTTCCCTTTTCTGTTACACACATCTCATTGGTTTCCCATGTGTATCTATGAGCTATACTATGAGTTAAATTTTACTCAAATAAATTCATGTCTATCCCCTTTTCTGTGACCCTAGCAAGGGCAGTTTGGGTGATGTGGATGGGCAGAATTCATGTTGGATTGAGAGGAGTCCTGAATAGCTTAAGAAGAGTCAACACAGAAAACTCTAGGGAAAGTTTCTTTCATTCAAACAAATTTCTGTGTGCTTAGTGCAGGAAATGTGCTGAGAGCCAGGGATGCAATTATAGGTAAAACAACAGACACTGTTCTGGATTTCTCTTCTGGGAAAATTAGGCTGAGGGAGATGCTCCTACTGCTTTATGTAAGCAGCTAAGTCTCGGATCAATTGTTAGAGTAAAGTTGAAGATCTGAAGTTTCTTAACTTTGGGGGCAGGAATCTTCATTCTGGAGAAGCACTATGCCTAGAGATGATATCAATAGGCTTATGGTAAAAGTGTAAACATGATAAGTAAATGGAAAAAAGATAAAAGTCCTGGTGGTCAGGTAAAGTAGCTCCTGACTGAGAGGCAGAGAACAATGACAGCATTGTTTACTAATATCTCCTTTTACACCGCAAGCACTAAGCCCTTGGTCTAGAGCAGAAGTTATAACACTTTCTCTTTAAAGGACCAGATATTGGATCACTTTGGCTATGTGGGACATGCGGTCTCTTTACACGGCACAAAAGCAATCACTGGCAACATGTACATGAGTGAGCATGGCTACATTTCAATAAAATGGTATTTATCGATGCCAAAATTGAATTTCATATATTTTTATATTACACAAAATTACTCTTATTTTGGTTATTTTCAACTATTATAATATTTTTTAGCTCACTGACCATTAAAAGAAAAACAAAACCAAAAATAAACAATAACAAAAACATAAAACAGGCCTCCAGCCAGAGTGTTCTGACCTGTGACCTAACTTAGTAAAGGCTGGGTGACAGGGCAGAGGGAGGGAATTGGTAAAGAGAGGACTTAGCTCCTTCTCTTGCAGGTGATGCTTGCTTGATGCTTGCTTGAGATGAACTGCCTTCAAGGAGTCCATCAGCACTTTCAAGTGTGTGTACCGAGTGGGATATGTGAGAAAGGGCAGTTGACTGAAGGCAGGCTGGACATTTCCCCAGATCCTCCAAGGTGGACATGACAGAGGAACTCTGTGAACGACTCATAGAGAAACTCATGATTAGATCTGAAGAATTACTAGTCCACTACTATTTCATACCTAATGATCAGATAAAATATTGGCCAGATTAACCTGCCCTGACTGCCATTCCTGAATAATGTCACTGATACCTGTTCTTTACGTACGCCCTTTTATTTGGCACCTCAGAATTATTAGAATTGCTAACTATTGTTATTAATTATTATTATTGAGCACTTGCTATGTGTTGGGTACTCTGCCAAACTATTTATGGATATTTTCATTTAATTGTCACAAAAAACTTCTAAAGTTGTTACCATTTATTATTATTCCATTTAATAGTTGAGAAAACTGAGTCTCAAAAAGGCCTTTAATTTTTTCCCCTTTGCTTCAGGAGTCTCTTCTAAATTCTTTTCCCTTATACTCTGCACTTATTAGGTAACATCATTAACCTCACTTGTTTTTATATACTGGTGACCCTCAAATTGCCTAAAAATACTTTCCAGCGAATGTCCCAATTTCCACGTAGCCAGAATTTATAGGATTATGGTCCTTTCCCAGTCAGCACTCCCCTAGAAAACGGCAACTCACATACCTTAACTATGGCGCTTCTGCCTCCCTGCTGCCCACTAACTCTCAGATAGAAAGGATTTATTCTAAGACCTAAGTCTCTCAAACCCAACGATAGCTCAGTCTGATTCTGCCCTGGCACAGGTCTCCTGCAATGGTGTGCCAAGTGTTTTGTTTTTTATTTTTAAGTCAAAAAAAGTGACAAAGTAATAGAACAAAATAAATATTATAAACCTTCTGGTTGTTTTTAAAAGCTATATGAAATGGTATCTCTCTATACACTTGAATGGGATCATAGTGAAGTGATGAATATAAGAATATAAGCTCTGATTAAATTTCTTTATTTCTTTTCTTCTTACTTCTGTTTGTTTTTTTGTTTCAGTACTGGTGATTGAAACCAGGGGCATTCTACCTCTAAGCTACTCCCTTAGCTCTTTTTAAAAATTTTGAAACAGGGTCTCACTAAGTTGCTAAAGGCTTCACTAAATTGCTGAGGCTGGCCTCCAGCTGTGATTCTCCTGTCTCAACCTCCCAAGTACTGGGATTACAGCTGTACACCACCACACCTGGCTTCTACTTCAATTTCTAAGAGCTGTGTGGCCTCAGACAAGTCATGGAACCTGTAAAGGGGGCACAATCATATCACCATGTGGCTCTTTTGCAGGTTGAAATAAAACACAAAAAGCAATTAAAACCATGGCTTGCATGCAGTAATTGTTCAGTACGTTGTAGTTATTGTGGCTAGTAGGTTTTATCAATATTATTAGCATAATCATAAAAATTGTGAATAATATATAAGCATAATGAACTTGCAACTAGTGGTAATACTGCATGAGTTTTGTACATCTTTTTGTTTTCCTATGCTTAAAATGTACAAACATTAATAAAATCAATCAATAAAAATAGACTTTAAACCACTCTGTATTAAATGTAGACACACCAAAATTGGTCATCTGTTTAAATATGATTAGACACATTTCTTGTTCCATCTTCAACTACCTTAAATATCTGTGACATCCATTCTGAAATTGATCTCATGCTTAAAAATTATCTTAGCACAGTTAAAATAATTATCACAGCATGTAATTTGAATTGTTAGTATTTTCTTGAAAGCACTTAATAAATTTACTTTCTTCCTCTAAATCCAGAGATTTAAATTAATAATAAAATAATTTTATTCAAATCAGTATTGTTTTTCTGTCAAGCCAATCTGAAAGTATATCTAAAACTCAGCCAAACTCAAAATTTGTAGTTCAGAGCAAGGAAAGAACAAAAATAGAGCAGCTGGAGTATGTTTGAAAATACTACTCCTTATTAGGGCATCTGCTCAGAAGATGAGTTACTAGATCTGAACTGAGTCTCTATTAACAGTAGTGAATTCCTGAGCCAGACAGCAACAGTAAATAAAAGAACCCATGCTTACATTCATTTGATGGTTTTGCAGACTAGAGAATCATTTCTGGCACCATTATTTTGCACTCAGGAAACAAAGAACATGAAACACTACGTTCCTCAGAATGTTTTTCTTGTGCCATTAAATGAATCAAATAAATGAGATACAGATAAGGAATTTAGATTTAAACAAGATTTCAATCCACAGTAGCTTTCAGTTTCAGAAATTTGTGGGGGAGGGTGCACAAACTGTTGAGGATTTCTGTTGAGAATTGTTAATAACTGGCAGACTCAAGAAAAAATTCTCAAAATCTTTAGACTACCTTAGCCTTCCTTCCAAGCAGCTATAAACTTATTTGTGTAGAGGTAAAAGCAGAGAGGCTTCAGAAAAGAATACTATCCTTAAAACAGACAGACAGATCAGAAAAGAATACTATCCTTAAAGCAGAGAGGCTTCAGAAAAGAATACTATCCTTAAAACAAACAGGTGGTGTATTTTGGTAGACAAAGCTGGAGAGAAGAAGATGTAAGTCCTGACGTATATATGGAATATTCATCTGCTAGAGGTAAAGTGTAATTTCCTGGCAAGTGCTCACTAAAATTAGCTTATGATTTGCTTTGCCTATGTGATTTCTGAAAAGAAAACTTAAAGATTAGTGAAAGAAGATTTAGTATTTTGTATATTTTCTTGTCATAATTATTGTCTAGGGAAAATGAGGATTTTTAAACAATGCCTTGAATTCATGGGGAAATTAGCTTACCACTACCTCCTGGGCTGTGAGCTGTAGTTACAGTTTCATCACGGAATGTTTTTGACAGTGGAACAAGGACAATTTTGTTAGTTTCTACCTACAATTCTATCTTCAGATGTTAGTGATATGCCTTGAAAATTCAGAAACTTGTGTGTGTGTGTGCGCGTGGGGTATTGGGATGGAACCCAGGACCATTTTACCTTTGAGCTATACCCCCAGCCCAGTTTTATTTTTTATTTGGAAACAGTCTTACTAAGTTGCAGAGGGCCTCCTTAAATTGCTAAGGCTGGCTACAAACCTGCAATTCTCCTGTCTCAGCCTCCCAAGTACTGGGATTACAATTGTGCACCATTATGCCAGGCAGAAACTCTTATTAACCTATTTGAAATCAAACATCCATAAGCTTATATCAAACTTCTTATAATATATACTTATTTTGTTGATATAATCTTGTAGAATTAACTATATACAGTTTTTAAGTCTATTAGTGGACCCCCTGAAATGTTTCATTCTCTTGATTCTAAGGAAAGACTTAAACTTCACAGAGTTAAAATGCCAAATAAAAAATAATCAGCCTTTTAGAACCATATTCAGAATTGCTCATTGCCTTGGAAAAAGTTAATATTAGTAGATAAGAGAAAAATGCCTATAATCCCAGTACTTGGGAAGCTGAGACAGGATCACAGGTCTGAGGTCAGGCTCAGTAACTTAGTGAGACCCTCAGCAATCTAGCAACATTCTGTTTCAAAACAAAAAATAAAATAGGGCTGGGAGTATAGCTCCGGGGTAGAATGCCCCTGGGTTACCCAGTACCACACATACACACTAAAGAAAAATGAGGCAGAGCATCAGTTTTCTCCAATAAGGAGATTAGTATTTATGCTACAAATAGTCAAACTAAATAGTAAATAGCAGCCATGTCAGATGAATTTCTAAAATAAGTTCAACAATCTAGACCTTGGGTTGGGAGTATAGCTCAGTGGTAGGTGCAGCACAAAGTTAGCATGTGTGAGGTACTGGATAAATTCCTAGCATGTTAAAGGAAAGAAGGAAGGAAGGAAGGAAGGTAGGTAGGAAGGAAGGTAGGAAGGAAGGAAGGAAGGGAGGGAGGGAGGGAGGAAGGAAAGAGGGAGGGAGAGAGACCTCAACAGATTTTAACTCAGAGATTTACTGAATATGGCATCATGATCTCAAGGAATCTCACGGTGCTCTCTGGAATCCTGGCCAGGGGCATTCTGCTTCTGAGATATACCTCCCATACTATTTTTTATTCTTTATTTTGTAACAGGGTCTCACTAAATTGTGGAGAGCCTCACTAAGTAGCTGAGGCTGGCCATGAACCCACCGGTCTCGGACTCCCAGGTACTGGGATTGCAAGCCTGGCACACCACCGGGCTACCAAAGGCAGTTCTCAAAGACAAAAGAACAGTTATTGTGAACTGGACACCTGCAAGAGTGGCCTTGATCCCTGGTAAATGTTTTTTAAAAATTGCTTTCAGAAGCTGGGCATGGTGGCCCATGCTTGTAATCCCAGTACTTGGGAGGCTGAGACGGGAGGATCGCAGGTTTGCAGCCAGCCTCAGCTACTTAGTGAGGCCCTCTGCAACTTAGTAAGACCCTGTTTCAAAATAACAAGTAAATAACAAGTAATAGGGCTGGGATAGCTCAGAGGTAGAATGCCCCTGGGTTCAATCCCCAGTACCACAAAAAAAAAAAAAAAAAAAAAAAATGGCTTTCAGATGGTTTATAAAATCCAAACTCAGCTGAAACCCTAGTACTCTCAGAAGTGTTTTTATTTGTATCAGTTAATATCTTACATTTCTCACCCTATATCCTCACTTCTTCCATTTCCTGTTACCTCATTTGCACTGAGATCAAGGGTTTTTGTCTCAAATTCTTTCAGTTTTCAATATTCCCAGTGTGATATTCCTCTGCATTTCAACCATTTTTTGCTTTCCATCAAATTGGGGAAAAGAGTCATTCTTCCCACTTTCCAAGAAAAATTTGTGCCCTTGAATCATGCTCTTTGTTCTAATTTAAAATTTTTGCATTGCATCGTTTAATCTATCCACTTAGAGGTTTTTTCTACACTTCATCCTGGAAAAATGCTCAGATCTCTTTTATTCATATCTCTCACTCTTTCTCTTACACACACACACACACACACACACACACACACACACACACCTTTTATTTATTCCTAGTACTTTCTCAATTATGCTTATCCTATTTTGACCAATCATCTTACATAGAATTGAATACTTGGTACTTAAGGGGTTAAAAATGCCTAATAAATGTTGGTAGAATGGAAGAAAGAAGGGTGGATCACCGATGATCTCTTCACTTCCTAAAGCTAAAGTTCTGGAAGAGAAGCTCATAACCACTGCCTCTGTTTATCCATTGTTCCAGCCCAGCCCCATCCATCTGTACAGCCTTTGGAAATGACCGGGGCAGCTTCACCCCCTGTTCACCCTCTACCCCTATCCTTTGGGGCTCCCACAATTAGCATCTCCTGTTCTAGCTGCTTCCATCCATGGCAAGAGCCGCATTCAAAGTGGAGACTGAGAGGATGGTTAGAGAGAGGCACCTGAGCAAATGGCAAGGTGGAGAATGGATGGGCTGCAGCCCACACTGCATCCTGTGCCACACTTGAGGCGCACTCTAGCCTCACCCCTCCCGCACTATTCTACCCAACCTTACGGTCAACCTCCAGGGGCCAACCTCCAGGGGCCACTCAGCCCCTGGAGCCAAAGGTGTGCTCTGTGACCTTACCAGAGGATCAACTAGCTTCCCTTTAAATGTCCCACGTCCCTGAACTGATCTTCTCTCTCTGGTTACTCCTTCTGTTTGGCGCTTCCCACGCCCTCATCACTTGTCTCTGAATGGGGGGTCCCCCCTTGGCTTCTGCTGAACCCACCTCCTGCTCATCCCTACTCAGAAGGAATGTGGGCCATTTTCAAATCACTGGAATTTTTCTGCTTGACAAATATATACTTACTATTCTGCTCCTGGAAGGAGCCCTCAAAGTTTGCAGCAAGCTGACCATGAAATAAGTGTGCTCAATCTGGGAACATGGAGAAAAATAAAAACACTGTTGAATCTTGAAATGATAGCGGATGACTAACAGAGCTGGAGAGTCCTGAGCAGGGACTTGGAAGAGAGGATTTTGACAGGAGAAAAAGAAATTCTGACGGAGTAAAAATATTAGAAATGTATAGAATACCACAATTGACTCCTGATTGAAAATTATAAAATAGTCCTGCAACATTTTTTTTTTTTTGGTACTGGGGATTAAACCTAGAGGCATTGTACCTCTGAACTATACCCTCAGTCCCATTTTATCTTTTGAAACAGAGTCTCACTAAGTTGCAGAAGGCCTAAGTTGTTGAGGCTGGCTGTGAACCTGTGATCCTCCTGTCTCGGCCTCCCAAGTACTGAGATTACAAGTGTGCCCCACCACACCTGGCTGTCCTGCAACATTTTCTATAATCAGAGTATAATCACCAAAATCTTGGCCAGTATGTAGAAGGAAAATTAACCAGAAAATCCTCAGCTGTGAGTGATATAACAGAGGGTCAGACAACGGTCAGAACTCAATCATCTATCAATTCTGCATATGCCCTCATCCAAGGAGTCTCAGCCCCCTCACCGATTTCTCTTCCTGCTTCCTTTGGTAACAACATAAACAGCACTGGATTTTATTGTTTGACAATTTATTTTAATTTGCTCATTTCAGTTTGGTTTGTGCTTGTTTCAAGTGTGAATGATTTTCTTCCACTGGGGATGGTGTTTCTATTTTTTGAATTCCCACTGTGCCTGGCAGTAAGTACTACAGATATAGTTAATAATATAAGATAAAGTAAGTTGAATAATGTCATCTAGAAAGTTTGATATTTTATAATTGTAGGTGTTTTCTTCATAGAAATTTCACAAAGACTCTATTCAGAAATCAAAGTATCAGACATACAGTGCTTTTAAGATCTGCCCTAGATGACCTATCTTTTTGTATTTAGGAGGAGAATCTATTTGAATTATAAAGAAATCTTTCATACAGTTTTAGGATCCACACAGATTTATTCCCCATGTCTCAGGGAGTAAGAACTTACCACTTTCAAGATATAATCAATGTGCTTTTCCCTCTGCCCTGGAAAGTCTTTCATTCCCTGGCTAGTTTATGTGTTTTTGTTTAGGCCTTACCTCGTCACAAAGACTCTCAATGCTATATGAAACAATGAATCATGGCCCTTTCTATGCTTCCTCTGTATCACTCTGACACTCATGTCATCGCCTTTTTTGAGCTGGAATATTTACATCTGACTTGCTCTCTTATTCTGTGGTCTCTTTGAGAACAGGGACAGTATCTTATTCATTTTTTCCTTTTTTTTTTTTGTGGTACTAGAGATTGAACCTAAGGGTATCCTTCCTCTAAGCTATACTCCAGCCCTATTTTAGTTTTTATTGTGAAACCAGGGTCTTACTAAGTTGCTGAAGCTGACTTCAAACCTGGGATCATCCTATCTCAGCCTCACAAGTAATGGGACTGCAGGTGTGTGCTGTCATGCTTGGTTCATTCATTGTTTTTATTCCCAGCTCTTATTCCTATGCCTGACATGGTGCCTACCAGGTACTAACTACACAGGTGTTTGATTTCAAACTCTGCTTCTTATCATAGTGGTTAAAAGCAAGGGATCTTGCACTGACATTCTTGGTTTCCACTCAGGCCCAAACCAGGCGCACCACTAATTCAGGGGGCTGAGGGAGGAGGATTGGTAACTTGCTTATTAATGCTACTCTCCTAGTTAAAATGTATTCTTAAAAGTTATTTCTATTTACATTATGAATACGTAGAGGTGACTTTAAAAATTAGTTTTATTTATAATTGAAATATTCTATAAGAATAAAAATATATAATTAAAGAACATAGAAAATTATGTACATTTAATTATAATAATATGATATTATATAGGAATCACAGTAAATAATACATTTAAGTATAACATATATAAATGTAATTACATATGTAGTTACATATGTAATTTATTGTGCCGGTATTAAAAAGTGCTCTGATATTAATTTCCGAAATGTAAAAAGCAGGCAGAGTCTGGGTGCTGCTCAGACACTTAGGCAGGGAAGGGTGGCAGCTGTTACACTGCAGAGCTCCCCTCTCCCTCTGCGCTTTGTCCTAATGTTTACCACAGTAAAGCCTTTAGCCTTAAAAATATGTAGAGACAATTGAAAACCCTAAGATCACTGTGACTCTGCATGGCTCACTTCAGAGCCGTAAAGATAGCAAGAGCATTATTATGCTTTGCTCAAGAGATTACACACAGCTGCACAGGCTGTAATTTGTGCCTGTATTTCCCTCCTATTCTTTGGGATCCAGAAAGGTAAACTCTGCGTGCTGCTTCAAAGCCCCCATAGTTGAAGAGCAACCAATACAGCCCGATACAATAGGGGTAAAACCAAGGTAGGTCATTAGTAAGCACACTGTCCATAGACAAGGAAGCACCATCTGGCTAAGAAATAATTTAGTAGTATTACCGTTGCCTTGGTAATATTGATAAGAACATGCCAATACTAAAACTGTATTTATAGGCTGGGGTCAGGGAGAGGGGCAGAGTTCTACTTTTGGGCTCTCCAGTGTGTCTGCCAGGCATGCTGCTTTTCTTCTCTTTCCTTTCTATTTCCTATTGACTATGTAATAAAGGTTTTTGTTAATGTTACAACCAAACCATTTATTAGTTTTAATTTCCCGATTCATTTATTTTCTTTGAATCGAGGAAAAGAGCCCCCAAATGCCGTTACAATCATAATATTAATATGTTCTTCAGTTTGTTGAAGTAAATTTTCTTGATTTTGAAGAAAGATTAAATATACTTCTTCAAGCATACTTTTAGTTATAAAAACAAAAACAGAAATAATGTGCTCGAAATCTAGCATTCTAAATAGAGCTGGTCAAACTTTATCTCTAAATGCTTCATGTTTTCCCTATTCTGTGTTATCTGTGTTGGCAAAGGAGAGAGAACCTGTATCCCAGGGTATCTTAGGGTGGGTACCAAAGAGGCTCACTCCAAGGAAAGCCCTGAATTACAGTTCTTTTTTATTTACATTAGACATAATTAAAATTTACATTAAATGGAATAATATTCTATTCCATAGAATATACAGCTTGTTTTAATATATTAGTAGCATTACTATATTCTTCAAATCCTTGATAAGTTAATACTATTATAAAATCTTTCATAACATTCCATTCAGTTGGAGGGCTCCTTGAAATGCCTCATTTGTATTCTACAGGTTTGTAACTATAAACCCTGTAGGAAGGGCTGGAAATTAAGAGATGGAGAAAAATCAGCTTGAATAAAGCAGGATCTCCAATGTCTGTAATCCAATGTCTTTTTGGCACCCATACATTGCAACCTAATCCCTGAAAGTAGGAAAGTTATTAACAATGCAATTTCTTGGAAGGTAAAAAATTATTTGAAAGTTAACACATGACCATAATTGGGATGCAATTTAAACTAATAAGGCAAAGGTGCTGAGTGTGTCTCCCAGTGCTTACTTAACCCTATTACCTACAAAGCTGTGTCTCTAGTATAGTTCCTATGTGAATCTACGGGAACTTCATTCTATTCAACCAGTGAGTGACAGACAAGGGACTAACTAGAAGGAAAACAAAGAAGAGAAGGTCTGCCTGGGGGAGGCAGACATAAGCCATCTCCTAAACAGGTGGCATTTTACATGGGGAGCTCAGATTTCCTGAAATGACATCAAAAAACACTCCCACTTCATCTCAATGATGAAGTATTTTGAAGTCTGGCCAAAGTCAAAGTCTTCTCCACACCCCTCCTGTAAAGCATGATTACATCAAAACCCGTAACCAGGAAGGGCTACCATAGAACAATAACACACAGATTAAAAGTGCTTCCTATTTCTACTCTACAGATACCTGACTCTAAGGAAGACACAGATCCTCCTTGATTGTGAAGAGGAAAACATCTTCTCTTTCTAGGGGGCAAACAGATAGGTCTATCACTGGGTTGCCAGTTATAGTAGCTTCATTCTAATGCTATGAAAAACCTCTGTTCAGATAAAATGCTCTATGCATTGGTTCAATTTCTAAATGTTTCAAAATTTCCTACTTCTAGTTTGTCAGTATATCCAGGAAAACACAAATTTAAAATAGGAACTTTCCAGAATGCTGAGTGAGATATAAAAAAGATGTTATGAAGGCTTTTTTGACAGGTTCTTGCTATTCAGAAACGGAAAATGGAATCAATGGCCATAAGAGTTGAAACAGGCACTGACAATTTATCTTGGCTTGCTATTTCACTTACCTTTGTTTTTTCATAGTGTTTAGGACAGCAATCATTACATAACATGTACAACCACATATTATATAATTTAAAACAGTGTATTATATTTTATCATACAACAATAGTCCCTTTCCCTTCTATATTTGCTTTTTCTTTTCTTTTTCTTTTCTTTCTTTCTTTTTTTAATAAATACCTTTAGGACATAAAGCTTTTAAGATTTATAAGGAGTAAAAAATATTTGAAACACAAATTCATATTAAAATATTTTTCTTTGCATGAATTCACTGACCCATTTTTCTAAAGTAAAAATTGCTTCTGGGTTTTTTTCTTGCATTGAAAGTATAACAAATACAGTCCAATTATATTCATACAGTACCTCAAAGACTATAATTCAAGTTGCACAACTGACCTTCTTTTCTATTAAAAAAATAGACATAGTCTCAAGTATAGGTGATTGAATTGTGGATTTTTTGAAAAGGAGAATCCTGTTGCTTTTCTTGCATATAATTCAATTTGGATTTCTAATATTTCTTTGCATTTCCTTACATATTTGTAAACATGGCCTTAAATGTTTGTAGCTTAATGGAAAATATCTGATCACTTTACAGATTAAAAAATGATACCTTCTTCAGAGAGCTGCACAGAAAAAAAAAATTCCAACATATTTAACATATTTTCAGAGACAGAAAAACAAGTTTTTTTGTGTTTTTTTTTTTTTGCAAAGAATAACCCAATACACTACAATCCCATCACAAGTACCACGAGCCATAGCATGAAGGTCAACTTTTGTCTCTTCATCAAGAACTGGAGATGTTTAAGTTGAATGCACTCTACTCACCTGTTTGGCTAAGCTGAGATGTGCTTCTGCTTCTTCGAGACACGATGGCGACCACTTTGGCACTCAGGCTGGATCTCCGTTTCTTCCCACCTGCTCCAACGGTGCCTACCGCTGTGTCCGACTGGCTGCCATCATTATGCTCCAGTGCGTACATCTCACCACTCACACTGGTGCTCTTCGTGATGGATCTTCCTATAGTTCCCATCCGTCTGCCTTGCATTTTGGGGGTAAATGAACTATATTTACAAAGTAAAAACATATATGCATCCATAAATTACAGGTCAGTATGACTAATAGTCTACATCTAACTTATTTTTAAATAATCCAGGAACATTTTTAGGGGGGAGAGCCAGTTGAAGAGTAGTTGTACAGCTAGAGGTACTTTAAGATCACATCACTGTTGCCAAAATATTTACAAGACATAGCTTAAAATGATGCCATCTCAACACAGAGTAACCTATAGACTTAAAAAAAAATTTTTTTTTTTGGTAGTACTAGGGATTGAACTCAGGGGTATTCTACCTCTGAGCTAGACTCCCAGGCCTATTTTTATTTTTTACTTTAAAACAGGTTCTCACTAAGTTTATCCTCCTGTCTCAGCCTGCCATGTACTGATATTATAGGCATGTGCCATCATGCCCAGCTCTATAGACTTTAGACAGTGATAAAAAACACAGACAATGCTACCCATGAAGAGGGGTTACTTAATTTTAAGCTTCCTAAAAATAAAAACTGATTTACATGACTCTAACCAACATCTCAAAGTGCAAAACACACATTAGAAATGCAAAATACACATCAGCTGATACAGAATCTTTTAGCAGTGATGACAACATTTAACACGTGAGTCAGAATAAATCTTAATATTATGACAAATAAAAGTATTGGAAAAACAGGTACCTGTGAGCCAAATGTTACTGTTTGGGGGGTTGAATTCAGAGGCTATGTTAATATAATGTTTAAATAAATTTTGATTTTATATGATTTTTCTTCAAAATCATAAAAAAGTTTGATATTATTTTTCCTCAAAAACTGGAATATTTATTTAAGTGCTTAAAGGCACTTATATGACATGAAAATATGTTTAACTTCCTAAAGATATGGAATACTATAATGCCTAGTGAGAAGATTTTAAGATATTTTCAATTTTTCTACTTATGTAGTCATCTATTCAACCAGACTAATCTAATCAATCAAAAGGTCAAGTTTTTATCCCGGATATACCTTCTACTCCTCTACTTCATATCCTCTAATTTATTCTCTTTCTATTGCTTGGAAAACTATTCCTATCACTCACCTGTGCCTGAATCCTTTAAGATGCAACTCTGTGAAGCTTTTCAGTCCCTCTAGCATCATGGTAAGATTTGCATATCATATAGCAATATGCAATTTATGAGCCATCAAATATGCTACAGTAGCCTTACCATTGCTGAACTGCTTGACTTCAGAGTAGGAAGTGAATAAAGTGATCTATCAGTACACCAATAGGCTATGATATAACCACTTTAAATTTTAAACAAAATCCTCACCCTTCTTCTTGATCCCACTTTTCCTTCTAGCTACTTTTGATGAAAAAGCTCCTCAAGGAGTTGTCTATACAGCCTCTCCTCTTCTCTTTTGACTAATTTAAGTCAAGTTTGTCTCTACCATTTCACCAAAACTGCTTTCTGTCAAAGTCACCAATCTAGTAGAGAGGACAACCCAACAGGCCATACTTTTATTGACCTTGAGCAGATCATCAGTTTTGAATCTATTTTAGTCATCTTATTCTAGCTTTTTTTTTTCTATCAAAACTATAGCATTTGGCATTTTTGTAATAATTATGTCTTAATTTTGAGAATTATGTTTTGATAGTGTGGCGGTCTCACCAAAGATGCTCCAGATAGACTCCCTGCAAGCTGTGTAGTCCAAAAAGGGCACTTCATTGGCTAAGATGAGACATGCTTTTTCTTGGCTTCTAGATTTATTCTTAACAGATAACAGCACAGTCTTCTGCTATGTTTTTTCTGTTTTTACTCTGGTTTTTAATGTGTGTTTTGTTTTGTGGGTTTTTTTGTTTGTTTCTAGTTCTGGTCAGTGGCATGTTTGGCTATGATATTGTATTGCTTTGACTAATAACATATCCCCACTTAATATCAGCAGCAATAGAGAGTCTAGCTCAAATGAAGTCTGTTGGATGGTAGACATCAGGGATATCTTGAAAGTTGGGTGGCAGATGACAGAAAATCTGGTTTGTTAGGTTTTTTTAATTTATTTATTTATTTATTTTGCATGTCTGTTTGTTTACCTGCACTCAAAACCTCACATCATTCAAGAAAATTTCTCTTGCACACTGAAAAAGGAGCAGTCCTATAAAATCTTTTGGTCCTCTGCTTGACTGATAAAACTAAATCTTTGAATTATCTGTACTAAAAGTAATCTTTTTAGTTGGTGATTAAAAAACAAAAACATTGCGTATACCCTAGAAATACGTATCAGAGCAGACAAGTACACAAGAGCTCCTGTTCTGATCAATCTATATAGATTATTAAGTACTTCTAAGATTCTAACATACTGAATTAAGGATTCATGCAGAAGAAACTAAACTTCTACTACTTTGAATATACTAACTTAAGAAAAATCCATCCTTAAGAAATTGCTAACTTAGAAGAATTTTAATCCAAGGCTCTAAAACTGCAAAGTAGACATATCAAAGTAGTTTGAAAATTTTAGCTGAATAGCTTTATGAAAACCACAGTAATATTTCATTTTACATGCATTAAGAGAGCTATAATAAATAAAGATATTAATAAGTGTTTATGAGAATCTGGAGATATAGGAACCTCAAAATTGTTGATGGAAGTGTACAACAATGCCAGTGCTTTGGAAAATAGTTTGGCAGTTGAATTAAACTTAATTAAAATTTAGAGTTACCATATGGACCAACAATTCCATTCCTAGGTATATATACTCAGGAGAATGGAAAAAAATTATCCACATGAATATTTATATATGAATATTCATATCAGCATTATTCATAAAAGTTTAAAGGAGTAAACAACCAATGACCAGTCAACTTATAGGAAAACAAAATGTACTATGGAATATTAGCTACCATGAAAAAGAATAAATACTGATGTTCCAACGTAGACGATTTTGAAAACATACCATGAAAGAAGCAATTCTGTATGAATGAAATGTCTAAGAGTCAAATCCATAAAGATGGAAGGTAGATCAGTGGCTGCTGAGGGCTAGGGCATGAACTGGAATGACTGTTAATGGGTCAAGTTTCTAATAGGGAGGGAAGAAAAAAGTTATGCAATTAGATAGCAGTGAGGGCTGTCCAACTTTGTGAATATGCTAACAGTCACTCAGTTGTATACTGGGGCAGGTGTTGTGATGGAACCCATGACCTTGTGCATTCTAGACAAGTGTTGTGCCACTGAGATACATCACCACTTCTTTTAAAATTTTATTTTAAGACAGAGTCTGCCTAAGTTGTACAGTCTGGCCTCAAACTTGTGATCCTCCTGCCTCAGCCTCCAAAGAAGCTGAGATTACAAATTTGCATCACCACACCTAGCTCATTTTTAAAATAAGAACTTTATGTCTTTTCCTAGATTTAATCAGTGTGGCATATAACTGCACAATTTTTTGTACTTATTTCTTAAGATTTAAGTTAGAATTCCTTTATAAATATCTATACTTATTTTACCTAATGGATAAGCTAATCTTTCTTTTAATAATGTTTACTATTATGGAAAAATAAAATTATATAATAACTAAGTTAGACTATAATTTTAAAAAACAATACTACTGATATCAATGCTAATATGAAGTTGGTTAGGTTGTACTTCATGTGTAGAACTGATACTTATAAAGTATAATAAAGACTTATGAAACTGGTCAGGTATTGATTGTATGGCTTACAGGATCTTAAAACTCCAGGTAGTAAAAAAGGTCAATCCTGAACTTTAGAATAATTTTGGGGACCTCATGCTGATACTGTAGTAGAAGTGAAGACTGGTGGCATTAACATTTTAGCCTACAGTAAAAATTATATGTATGTTTTGGTGTAATGTAAATCCATACACATTCAATCAAGTTGAATATGCCATTAGTATATAATTATTTTATATAACAAAGAAAGCATGCTGCTGATTGAACTATGACATTCCATCAATGCTAAAATACACTGATTTCATAGATGGTAACAAACAAATAAGTAACATGCCTCTTAGAATCAATTAAATTATGTTAATAGTCAAGAACTAAATTCAAGCATGATTTCTATTTTATTTTATTTATTTATTTATTTTTGCGGTACTGGGGATTGAACTCAGGGGCATTCTACCTCCGAGCTATACCCCCAGCCCTATTTTTCATTCTTTATTTTGAAACCAGGTCTCACAAAGTTGCGGAGTGCCTCACTAGGTAGCTGAGGCTGGCCGCGAACCCGGATCCTCCGGTCTCAGCCTCCCGAATGCTGGGATTACAAGTGTGCACCACCACGCCCGGCTCATGATTTCTAAAAGATTGACACAAATAAATTTAAAACATCAAAAGCTCACTTTCCCTAACAGATTAAAGTGATTTTTTTGTTACCTAAAGATACACATCTGATGGATCATATAGAACAATCAAATCTGTACCTCTCATTGCCTCTAGTTCCATCATTCCAACGTAAGGTGGCTGCCACAAAATTCTGAAATAGGATGCAACGATGTGGGCCTAGTCAGGCATAATTCTAGTATTTGTGAAGCTGAGACAGGAGGAACATAGGGTCAAGACTAGTCTCAACAACTTAGTGAGACCCTGTTTCAAAATAAAACATTAGAAAAAGGCTGGGGGTATAGCTTTGAGTTACAATGCCTGAAGGTTCAATTCCCAGTATCTCCTTTCTGAAAGTCAGAATGCTTTCAGGAAACAAATGAGGGTCTATGTAAACATAGATACTACTTTAAAGTTAGTGACAAATTTAGGGTGAAAACAATTATAATCAATTTATATGCATTCAACCCACCAAAGAAGCCTAGAGGTCTAATATGACTCCATGGTAAACCTAAGAAAAGAAAGGTAATATAAGGCTATAATATACATAAGTTCAAAATACTGTTTTCAAATTATTACAAATTAAATAAATTATTTGAGTCCTATACATAAATCTGGATCAACACACAATATTAAGTGGCCATACTCAGGTATCTATCTCATAATTTCCAGTGGTTTTTAAACAAGGACTGATGCCTGATAACCAGGATAGCATCAAATACTTCTGATAGGTATCTCATAGAACTAGTCTAATAATAAGCACCTGTTAAAACTGGGGAACTCACTCAAATTAGATCACTATTTATATTTTATATGCATTCCTTTCAAATAGGTCAGACTTTCAGAAGTAAGAGCTTCTGTGTAATTTTTATTGAGTAGCACTTTAACATATATATATGATATATGTATATATATGTTATATATGTATATATGTTATATATATGTTATATATGTATATATATATGTTAAAGTGCTACTTTATATATACATATATATAACATACATATGCTATATATATGTAAAATATGTGTAGATATGTTAAAGTGCTACTTAATAAAAATTATTGAAAAAAAATATATATGTACTGCCACACCTGACACGTGTTGATTTTCATGTGAGGCTATGAGGAGTCTTTAATAAATTTTTGTAGCTTGTATTTATTCATTTGTAAAAAAAAATGTAGATATTAATAAATCTTTGTAGCTTGCATTTATTCATTTCATCTTGCTAAATGTCATACTGTCAGGTCCAAAAGTGGCTGGCCAGAGCCATATGAATATTGTTGAATAGAAGTTGTAAAACTGGAGCCAGGCGTGGTGGCGCACGCTTGTAATCCCAGCATTCGGGAGGCTGAGACAGTAGGATCCGGGTTCGAGGCCAGCCTCAGCTACCTAGTGAGACACTCCGCAACTTAGCGAGACCCTGCTTCAAAAAATAAAGAATAAAAAATAGGGCTGGGGGTATAACTCAGAGGTAGAATGCCTCTGAGTTCAATCCCCAGTACCGCAAAAAAAAAAAAAAAAGAAGTTGTAAAACCGGCTTTAGTGGACTCAGGGAGGAAGTATTTAGTGTTTATCTATTAGGTACTATGTTATTTGTAAGATTATCTCAGATAAACTTTTTAGTTCTAATTTTCTCTCTCTGAACTCAGTTTGCTAAAATCTTATTGTGGTCTTCTTATCTATATCTATATCTATATTTTTTTTTTTGCAGCAGAACTGGGGATTGAACTCAGGGGCATTCTACCTCCGAGCTGCACCCCCAGCCCTATTTTTTATTCTTTATTTTGAAACAGGGTCTCACTAAGTTGCAGAGGGCCTCATTAAGTAGCTGAGGCTGGCCGCGAACCTGGATCCTCCAGTCTCAGCTTCCCAAGTACTGGGATTACAAGCATGCGCCACAACGCCCGGCTCTTCTTGTCTATTTTTAATGAGATATGTTGGCCTGTTTTTTCTGTCTTATAATGTCCTTACCAAATTAATTAAGAATATTCTGGCTTTACAAATAAAATATTGGGAATATGTCTCCTTTTGATTCTTTGGAAAAAATTCTGTTAAGACTAAGTATTTATTCTTTAAATATTTGGAATAAATTATCAGGGAATCCACCTGGGTCAAGAGTTTTCTTTGTAGAGAGATTTAAAATAATTACTAAATTATTTTTTAAAAATTGGCTGGGTGCAGTGGTACACACCTATAATCCTAGTAATAGGGCTGAGGCAGGAGAATCTCAAATTTCAGGTCAACTTAGGGAGACCCTGTCTCAAAAAGACAAAAAAGAAAGTGCTCGAGGTGTAACTCAGTGTATTATAGTGCTTGCCTAGCATGTGCAAGACCTGAGTTCAATCCCCGGTACCAGAGAAAAAAGATAAAATTCTTCAGATTTTTAATTCTTATTATCAGTTTTAGTAAGGTGTATATTTCAAGGGATTTGCATATTTATTCTAGGTCAGGGTTAAGAAAATTTATTTTGTAAAGGGCCCGATAGTAAGTACTTTAGGCTCTGTGGGCCATATTGTCTCTGTTGCAACGACTCAACTTTTCTTCTGCTGCGGGGAGGCAGGTAAGACAATATATAACAATGGGCACAGATGTGTTCCAATAAATGTCCATTCACACACACACACACACACACACACACACACACACACACACACACACAGGCAATGGGCCAGATTTAGCCCACTGGCCATACTTTATTTGCTCACCTAGATCTAAGTTATAAGAATTACTGCCATAAAGTTGCCGACCATTCATAACATCATGTAAATATGTATCTTAATAATTGGTTTTATTGTCTTTCCTCATTCCAAGATACTGGCAATTTGCATTTAGTACATTTATTTCTGAAGAAAAACTGATTTATACCTGAAGTTAAGTCTACCATTACTATTATCTCATCTGTTCTTTTAAATATCCTTTTGCCCTCCTAGATAATTAGGCATTTTTATTACTCTACATTTAATCTACTATTAATATTTGAATTGTGCATTCTTTTATTATTGTATTAGTGAGTACCCTGAAGATTAAAATATGCATATCTGGCATTATAATCTTCTTTATATTAGAAAATTTTACCACTTTCAGAATAATGCAAGAAATATATATATGTATATATATAGACATTATACATATATATATATATATATATATTTTTTTTTTTTTCCATACTGGGGATTGAACTCAGGAGCATTCTACCCCCGAGCTCCACCCCCAGCCCTATTTTTTATTCTTTAGTTTGAAACAGGGTCTCACTAAGTTGCGGAGGGCCTCACTAAGTAGCTGAGGCTGGCTGCAAGCCTGGATCCTCCAGTCGCAGCCTCCCAAGTACTGGGATTACAAGCATGGGCCACCATACCTGGCCTGCAAGAACTATCTGATTGCTTATTCCATTTACTTACCTCTATTTATTTTACATATTTTTATTTTTACATGTGCTTTGGCTACCAAAAATGTTATCAATTTAACTTTTTCTAGTGTTCATTTTTCTTCAAATTCAGTGCTTCTAACAAGAGACATCTTTCTTCAATATAAACTCCCATTAGCATTTTCTATGTATCTCTCTCCTGGTGGTGAATTATTTTCATATCTACATTTTCATTTATTTATTGTCTAAAAGATATTTTTGCTGGGTAATAGTTGCTAAGCTATTGCTACAAAATTGTTAAGGTGGAAGTTTTTCTCCTTTTTGGCATTTGTCCTTTTAGCCAGTTTATTGATCTGATGAAATTTCAGCCAAAGTCTTATTCTTACTGTTCTGAAGATAATATATCTTTTTAATCCATAAGACTTATTTAAGAAATATTTTTCTTTAGTTTTCCATACTTTAATTAGGATATTGCTAGATTTTTTCACTTCTTCTATTGTAGGGTTTCTAAAATTTTTGAATTTGAAACTTGATGTTTTTTGCCAGTTTCCAAAACTGTGAGCCTGTATCTCAGTATTCAGGTGTTGCTTCTGCCATTCCCTGGCCTTCTGGGGCCCCAGCTAGACCCTTCCACCATGTTCCACGCATCTTTTACTGCCTCCGCTTCCCTTTCTCTCTGTGCATTATATTATAAGTATATAATATACTTATAATACCTACTGACCAACTAATGAATCCTCTGTTTAGCTGTTTCTAACATACCATTAAAAGATGCCTATTAAATTACTTTTGTATGTTAGGTTTCTATTGAACACATCCATCTTCCTTTGGTTTCTTGAACATATTAACCATGGATATTTTAAAGTCTGCATTTGGTAGCCCTATTGTTACTTTTTAGCCAGTCATTTTTTTTTCCTTTTTTAGGCATAACTGAGAAATTTTACGTTGTCAAACATTGTGGGTGAAACTAACAGAGACTTGGGATAATATTTTCTTCCCAAATGGTAACTTTTTCTCATGGCTGACAGATTTGTCTTCTTTCTGTGTTAGTATTAGTCCCAGAGTTTGGCCCTTCTGAGATTTGTAGGGGGCACCAAGGTGTTTACCAGCCCCTCTGACTCTGTGGGACTTGGAGTTCAATGTCTCCCCAACACCAGCAGCTGATGGAATCTGTGACGCCCTTCAGCCTTCCAGCTGCTGCTTTCTGGTAAGGTTCTGAGCATGCTTAACTCACCAGTTAGTAAGTAGGGAGATCGGTAGCAAATTTTGAAGCCCATCACTCACAATTTCCATCTACTCGGTCAGTAACTAAACTGGGGTATTTATTTCTTCAGCCTAGTAACACCACTGCTCTCTCAGGTTCTATTTCTCATGCCACCAAATTGGCAAGTACTTCCGAGGAAACTGGGGCAAATTTAGCACTTACCTTCTGTTTTTCCCTTCTTTCAGAGTTTGGAGCTCCTCAAAATTCTGCCTGTTTGGTGGCTCTCAAATGCCTTCCAAGAGATTTTATTTATGTTCTTATTTGGCTTTTGTAGTTTCATATATGAGAAAGTTAATTCTGATACAAGGCACACTCACACCTGTCTGTGACTGGACCATATCATTGTTTATTTTTTAATAAAGGAAGGATTATCAGATTAGTTATGCTGTTATCAAGATCCTTATATAGTGAGTAATGAAGATTGATGTGTTAAATTGTACTTTGGCAATTTATGTCTTTGCAAACTGTGCTGAATAGCTCTTGACACATTGATGGCTACCCAGGGTCCTCCCTCCAGTACCTGCTTCTGCCACAGAATGGCAGACTTGGGTGCTTCTCTTAGAGTCCCTGTCATATGATACCCTGAGGTGTAAGACTTTGTTCCTGGGTATTCCTGGGCTAAAACTCTCTCCAGTTCTCACAGATTCTAGCTGGGTATTTTAGAATGAGTTTTCAAGGCTGTGGCATTTATTTATTTGAAAGAACTCTATGTTCTATTCAATAGCTGCTTAAAGTCAGCACCTCCTCATGGTATTTTTGACTAGATTTCATTGAATTGGAAAGCTATTTTTCCTAAAGTTTAGGGATGTGGCTATCTTCTAGTTTTATGTAGATGAAGTTTTTAGCATTTTCATACAAAGTTATAGTGGAGTAAAACATTGGCTATTTGTAATCTTAAAACTGTATTCGTAAGTTTTATTTGAGAAGTAAATTCAGTAAGACTTAGGTCTCATTTGAATTTGCACTCCCAATGGGTCAATGTTACCTCAAAAGGGTGATTATGGGTTCTTGGTGGGGGAGGTAAGACACAAAAGGGTTACAGTACAGAACAGTACAGATACAGATGCAGTGACATTGTGGCATTAAGAGTTCATGTGAGGAGGACAATCAGGAAAAGAGCACCTACAGTTTCCTTAGTGGATTGATAATGAAAAAAAATATTGGGAAACAATGAATTAAAAGGAAGATTGGGGAGAGTTAAAAATTAAGATGGCTTCCAGTCTGTTGATTTGGGAACTGGGTAGTGGGGCAAAAAGAATATCATCATTTTGTTCAAGTAGTAATAAGTTAGTATTGTTTTTCTATTTGTTCAAGAAATATATTTCCAACCTATTATAAATTTTATTATATACATGTACTTATATTTATATATGTAAATACACATATGTACACACAAGGGCCTGACAAAAGCTGGT
>PVLC010022097.1:0-27182 GCA_004027655.1 Graphiurus murinus | reverse complement strand
GTGTGTGTGTGTGTACTGCAGACTCTAGAGGATACCGCTTGCTCTGTAGTCCTGCCACAGAATGTTGCTGCTCCAGGCAGCTACCGAAAAGTGTGTTCTGTAGTTCTGCCATGGAATTAGCTGCTCCAGGCAGCTACTGAAAAATTGTCTCCTCGCACGAAAATGACTCGGAGTCAGATACAATAATTTGTTGAGAATTATATTTAATAATTGTAATAATATGTGGGGCGGTTGGGGAGGAATCAGCTGACAATTATCCTGGCCTTCTATAGCCAGTATTGCTTTTTATAGAAACTTTAAAAAAAGGCATCATAAAAGTTAATCAAACACAGGAGCCAGCAATTGTCACGGCTTACGATAAGGAAAGTTAGTGAGGCAGACATGTGACAAGCTTAGAGGAAGGAGAGGTTAAACATTACTGGGTGGAGAAGACATCAAAGACCATGCTCTATCGATTACATCAGGTCCTTTGGAATTTGTCTGCTTGTGGACAAATCCCACCCCGCCAAATACTGTATATTCAGCTTGAGCTGGTTCAAGAAGTTAATCTCAGTGTGCAGTCCTAAGATGGCTCTCAATGTGTGTGTGCGTGTGTGTTACAGAAGGCCTCCCTAAGTTGCTGAGGCTGGTCTTGAACTTATGATCTTCCTGGTCTCAGTCTCCCAAGTAATGGGGTTACAGGCATGTGCCACCATGGCCAGCTTGTATTATGTCAAAAAGCTGGAAGAAAGATCTTGTTTTAAGACACAAGACACAGTGGATCCCAGCTACTCTTGAGAAGCTCAGGCAGGAGAATTGCAAGTTTGAGGCCAGCCTGGGCAATTTAGAGAGACCCTGTCCCAAAATAAAAAGGGCTGTAGATCTAGCTCAGTGGTAGAGGGTCCCTGGGTTTACTACCTAATACTGGAGAAGAAAAAAGAGATGGAGTCTCACTATGTTGCCCAGGCTGCTCCCAAATTCCTGAGCTCAAGTAAGTCTTCTGCCTGAGTAACTGCAACTACAGTTGTGTGCCACTGTGCCCAGCTAGAAAAAATGATTTTGAGTTCTCACCATAAAAAAATGGGCAAGCTGGACATGGTGGCGCACGCTTGTAATCCCAGTACTTGGGAGGCTGAGAACGGAGGATCCGGGTTCTTGGCCAGTCTCAACTACTTAGTGAGGCTCTCTGCAATTTAGCGAGACCCTGTTTAAAAATAAAGAATAAAAAATACCACTGGGAGTGTAGCCCGGAGGTAGAATGCCCCTGGATTCAAACCCCAGTACTGCAAAAAAAAAAAAAAAAAAAGATGTTGCTAGGTATGGTGGCACATGCCTGTAATCCCAGTACTTAGGGTGCTGAGACAGAAGGATCTCGGTTCGAGAACAGCCTCAGCAACATAGAGCAAGTTAGCAAGACCCTGTTTCAAAACAAAAAATAAAAAGGGCTGGGGATCTAGCTCAGTGGTAGAATGCCTCTGTGTTCAATTCCCATTAATGCAAACAAACAAACAAAAAATAAAGAGATGATAAATGTTCAAGATGATAGATACGTTTACCCTGATTTAAAAAGCAATGAAGGATAAAAAGCACTGTCTACTGAATGCTCACTACATAACAGCCGTTTTATGTGCCTTTTCTTTTCTTTCATCTGACCAACAATCCTTTGAGATATATATGACGACCTGTACTTTATACATGACAAAACTGGTGGCTAATAATATTGACCAGGCTACCTGAGCTGGTAAGTGTTTTGGTTTGGTTTGGTGTTGGGGATGAAACTCAGGGCTTTGCACCTGTTAAGCACATGCTCTATCACTGAGCACCCAGCCCTAGAGTCAGGGGTGTGTGTGTGTGTGTGTGTGTGTGTGTGTGTCTGTGTCTGTGTCTGTGTGTGTCTGTGTGTGTGGCACTGGGGATTGAACTCAGGGGCATTCTACCTTGAAGCTACACTCCCAGCCCTATTTTATTTTTTGTTTTGAAAG
Organism: Graphiurus murinus; assembly: GCA_004027655.1. NCBI lineage: Eukaryota > Metazoa > Chordata > Mammalia > Rodentia > Gliridae > Graphiurus > Graphiurus murinus. Next base: position 25,221 of record PVLC010022097.1, on the reverse strand, counting down.
AGGGTCTCGCTAGGTTGCTGAGAGTCTCGCTGAATTGCTGAGGCTGGAAGAACCAGGATTTGATGATGAGGTCTTCTAATTTTTAGTCTAGTGCCCTTTCTTGTCTCCCTGTGTACTTTCTGGCCAGAATCAAATCTAACTCAATTTGGCATTAGCTTCGACCATAAAACAGTGCTTTCCTCATGAGACGCGTTCAATTAAAGTTGAATGAATACAAGAACCTGTACCTGTTCCTCAGAGGCCCCTGGTGTGCAGCGACTGAGCTCATTGGAATAGGCCAGTGTTAGGGACTGATTATGTCCCCCTCAAATTCATATATAGAAGTCATAACACTCTCCCCACCGGGCCTGGTTACACACCACTGTAATCCCACTACTTGGGAGGCTGACACAGGAGTATCTCAGGTTTGAGGCCAGCCTTAGCAACTTAGTGAGACCCTGTTTCAAAATGAAAAATGAAATAGAAGCCGAATATGGTGGCGCAGGCCTATTATCCCAATACTTGGGAGGCTGAGACAGGAGGATCCCAGGTTCAAGGACAGCCTCAGCAAGTAGTGAGGCTCTCATCAAACTAGCGAAATCCTGTTTCCAAAAAAAAAAAAAAAAAAAGGCTGAGGGTGTAGCTTGGAGGTAGAATGCCCCTGGGTTCAATCCCCAGTACCACAAAAATAAATAAATGAATGAATGAATAAATAAATAGTAAAATAAGGCTGGGGTGTAGCTTGGAGGTAGAATGTCCCTGGGTTCAATCCCCAGTACCACAAAAATAAATAAATAAATAGTAAAATAGGGCTGGGGTGTAGCACAGAGGTAGAATGCCCCTGGGTTCAACCCCCAGTACCACAAAAATAAATAAATAAATAAATAAATAAATAAATAAATAAATAAATAAATAAATAACAAATAAATACGCTGGGCGTGGTGGCGCACGCTTGTAATCCCAGCATTCAGGAGGCTGAGACCGGAGGATCTGGGTTCGCAGCCAGCCTCAGCTACCTAGTGAGGCACTCTGCAACTTAGTGAGACCCAGTTTCAAAGTAAAGAATAAAAAATAGGGCTGGGGGTATATAACTCGGAGGTAAAATGCCCCTGAGTTCCATCCCCAGTACTGCAAAACAAGAAAAAAAAATAGTAAAATAGGGCTGGGGTGTAGCATAGAGGTAGAATGCCCCTGGGTTCAGTCCCCAGCACCCCTCCCCCACCCCCAGAAAAAAAGAAGTCATAACCCTCAGTACTACAGAATGTGACGGTATTTGGAGACATGGCATTTAAAGAGGTGATTAAGTTAAAATGAGATCATTAGAATGGCCCCTGAGTCAATATGACTCGTGTTTTTATAAGAAGGAGAAATTTGGACAAACACATACAGAGGGATTATTATGCAGACATAGGGCAAAGAGGGCCATTTACAAGCCAAGGAGAGAGGCCTCAGAACCAACCCTACGGCCACCTTAATCTTGAACTCTAAAGCCCTGGAATTGTGAAACAATAAATTTGCATTGTTTAAGCCTCCTCACTTATGGTACTTTGTTATGGCACCCTAGTAGACTAATACAGCCAGGAAGTATTGGAGGAAGAATGTAAATTGAGTAGTTAATACACACACACACACACACACACACACACACACACACACACACAAAGCAGAAGGTTTTCCTCCTACTCTGCCCACCTCCACCCAGTTTCCCTCCCTGTAGACAAATGGCTACCAGTCTCATGTTTCCTGCCAGAGATAATCATTCTTTCTCCCTCCACAAACAAACACAAATGTATGTTCAAATTGTTTTTCTCACCCTGTACACACCTGCCCTGTACACCTTGCTTTTGCCTTTAATAAAACATCCTACAGATTCTGCAAGCATGACTTTAACAAAGCATGTTTGGAAAGTCAGAGAAATACCCTGGTGAATCATCCACATGATTGAAAAATAAAAGCAATGCTTTAAAACAAGGCGGCCACCCTGTTGGATATTTTAAGCCTGCTGCATTCAGAGGAACAGGGAGGAGAGGCCGAAGACGGAGATGAGAGGGGCACCCTGGAGCGGAGCCTCACTCGATCAGGAGGGTGAGCCTTTGGTTCTTCACTCCCCCCTAATGCTCTGGCTCTGCCCTTCTCTCCCCACCACACAAAGTAGGTCAGAGTGAGAGAGGCACTGCCTCCAGCGAGCAGGAGGGAGATGGTCCATGCTGCGTGGGAGGGCACGATTCTGGGCCCATATTGGGATGCCATCTGTAATTGTAGACTCTCAGAGCTGTGAGATCTTAAAGATCATCTTGTCTAATTCCCTCATTTTGCAGATGGCGAAGCTGAGCCCAGAGGGGGGAAAAAAAGGAACTTTCTGAAGGTCACAGAGCTAGGAAGGGAGAGAGCAGGGTCTGGAGCCTGGGTGTCCTACCTCTCGGTCAGCGCTCTTTCACGTCACCGTGATGCCTCTGTGGGTGACGCTGTGTTCCAAAGCCTTGTCTAGATGTCCACGTTTTACTTTGCCTTCTTTCTTATGCCATGTGCATCTCCCCTCTGCAGTTAAAAATAAGAGAACAGATCCTGAGTTTCAATAGTGGTTTTGTTCACTAGCTCAGTATCTCCACCCTTAGGGTCTTGACAGGGCAGTTAGGTTGCAGAGCTCCCAGGGGCACCATTCACAGCACAGTTCATAATATAGACGCTGTATGAGTGGTGACCCCTGAGGTTGTGCAGTGCACAGCCTGGGTGGCCATACACAGTGTGGTCCTGGCTGTGAAGAATTAAAGAAGATTATGCTCATCAGTTCATCAACATACTAAGAGCTCATTAAATATTGGCTATTAGCCGGGTGTGGTGGCGCACACTTGTAATCCCAATCCCAGCATTTGGGAGGCTGAGACCAGAGGATCCGGGTTCGCAGCCAGCTTCAGCTACTTAGTGAGGCATTCCCCAACTTAGTGAGACCCTGTTTCGAAATAAAGAATAAAAAATGGGGCTGGGGGTGTAGTTCAGAGGTAGAATGCCCCTGAGTTCAATCCCCAGTACTGCAAAAAAAGAAAAAAAATATTGGCTATTATCATGATCATTTTTATTGTCATCATGAAGAACCAATATTTATTATTTATTTATTTATGTATTTCTTGTTTGTTTGTGGAACTAGGGGTTGAACCCAGGGACATTCTATCTCTGAGCTACACCCTCAGCCTTATTTTATTTTTTAATTTGAAACAGGGTCTCACTAAATTGCGGAGGGCTTTTTTAAGTTGCTGGGTCTGGCTGTGAACCTGGGATCCTCCTGTCTCAGCCTCCCAAGTACTGGAATTATAGGTGTGCACCACCTTGCCTGGCCCCACTTGTCTTTAGAAGCAAGTAGGAATGGGAGAGCTGAATAGAAAAGCCATCTTTGCATAGGTTTCATTTCTATAATTAAAGGTAACAAGGATTCAGTACAGAAAACCTGGAAAACACATAGGAACAAACAAAATTACAAAAATAATCCCACCAACTAGAAATATCCTCTTTTGACATATGGCGTATGTTTTTCCTGACTTTTTTATTTTTCTTAATGCCTGCCTTTTTCACTTACTAATATGCCAGGAATACTTTCCCAATACTTCTTTCACCTACAATATTAACCTCAAGAAGAAGATCCTAGCAGAGTGATTGAGAACAAAAGTGTGTGACACATTATTATTAGACTGGTCCATTTGGGAGCAATACAGTACTATCGTTTGCTAAGCTGGTCCCTTATCACTGGTGCTTTAGGTAGTTCCTGTTTTTTTTTTTTTTTTTTTTTTTTTTGTGGTACTGGGGATTGAACTCAGGGGCATTCTACCTCAGAGCTATACTCTCAGCCCTATTTTCTTTATTTTGAAACAGGGTCTCACTAAGTTGCGGAGTGCCTCACTAGATAGCTGAGACTGGCCAGCTATCTAGTCTCAGCCTCCCAAATGCTGGGATTACAAGCATGCGCCACCATACCCAGCTAGTTCCTGGTTTTTATTTTTTATTTTATTTATTTTTTGAAGTACTGAGGAATTGAACCCAGGGACATTCTACCTCCGAGCTACACCCCCAGCCCTATTTTTTATTCTTTATTTGGAAACAGGGTCTCACTAAGTTGTGGAGGGCCTCACTTAATAGCTGAGGCTGGCCTTGAACCTGAGATCCTCTTGTTTTAGCCTCCCAAGTACTGGGATTACAAATGTGCACTACTATGCCCGGCCAGCCTCAGCTACTAAGTGAGGCCCTCTACAACTTAGTGAGACCCTGTCTGGCATTGTCCAGTGGTGAGATTTCATACACAAGTCACAAACAGCTTTTGGGTAGTGTGTGTGGGGAGTGTACCCTGTTTTTTTTTCCTTGGCAGAAATTCTTTTCTGCCACGGAAGCCATGGACCTTACTGATCCTGAGTTCCTGAGGTGAGGAATGGACTTGTCACTCCCTGAAAGTGCTGGAGACTGAACCCAGGGGCATTCTGCCTCTGAACTACACCCCCAGCCCTATTTTATTCTTTATTTTGAAAGAGGGTCTCACTAAGTTGCGGAGGGCTTTACTAAGTTGCTGAGGCTGGCCTTGAACCTGCTGTCCTCCTGTCTCAAGCCTCTCAAGTACTAGAATTACAAGAGTGCGCCGCCCTGCCTGGCTAGTTCTTGGTTTTTCTTTGTACTAAATAATGTGGCCACAGGACTTCTCAGCCATGTATCTTTGGCACATCCCTGGTTATTTTATTTAAATAAATTCCATGAGCCAGGCGTGGTGGCCACACGCTTGTAATCCCAGTACTTGGAAGGCTGAGACAGGAGGATTGTGGGTTCAAAGCCAGCCTTAGCAATTTAGGGAGACTCTCAGCAAATAAGATGTAAAATTGGATTAGGGGAGTGTGGCTTGGAGGTAGAATGCCTCTGGTTCAAATCCCAGTACCCGCCCCCCCCCCAAAAAAAAATCCTAGAAATGGAATTGCTGGCTTATAAATTATATATATACCCAAATTTTCAAAGTGTGTATGTATGTTAGTTTACATTCTGGCAGAATATGAAAGGATAGAAGAGCAACATATGCTTCTGGGGTCCTGGGGGAACAGAACAAGGGTGCATGGGGGCACAGTTTAGAACCAGGGACTGTGTTTGGCTGTCAGGTAATCCTTGTAGTTCCCTGAAGCTGCTATTCAGGTTCCTGCCCTTTGCAGCCCAATACCATGTTTTCTAAATGGCAGTCCTTTGAATATCACCTTCACACTTTTCTCCCTTATATACAAGAACCATCTGCACCATAATATACTTAATATTTTGAAATAGGTTTGCAGCTGGGCGTGGTGGCGTACGCTTGTAATCCCAGTACTTGGGAGGCTGAGACTGGAGGATCCGGGTTCATGGCTAGCCTCAGCTACTTAGTGAGGCCCTGTTTCAAAATAAAGAATAAAAAATAGGACTAGGGGTATAACTCGGAGGTAGAATGCCCCTGAGTTCAATCTCCAGTGCTGGAAAAAAAAAAAAAAGTTTGCTTTTTTTTGTACTAGGGATTGAGACCAGGGGCATTCCACCTCCAAACTCCACCCCAGCTCTTTTTTTTTTTTTAATTTTGAAACAGGGTCACACTAAGTTGCTAAGGGTCTTGCTAAGATGCTGAGACTGGCCTCAAGCCTGTGCTCCTGTCTCAGCCTCCCAAGTACAGGTGTTTATCATTATGCCTGGCAGGTTTGCTTAAAAAAAAAAAAATCTGTTTACTTTTGTAAAAGAACATTTTAAATTACCACTATAAATGGAAAATCTGAAGCATCTGCCATAAAAAGGAAAGCAACTGTGAAAATAACGATAGCAAAAGCCAAATGTTATTAAATTGTAGCTAGACACTTGCCTGGGAAGGTTCTGAGCTCAGCGCCCTGTGCTTTTCATTGTTAAAGAGGGAGATTTGCAAGTCAGCAACTGCCAGAGAGGTGCTAAAGGCTCAGGAGCATCAAGCTCACACTGTCTCCTTGGTATCATCAGGTACTTCTGATTGAAAGCCAGGCTCGTGGTACAAGCCTGTAATCCCCATACTTGGGAGGCTGAGACAGGGGGACCTCAGGTTCGAGGTCCGCCTTAGCAATTTAGCAAGGCCCTCCACAACTTAGTGAGATCCTGTTTCAAAATAAAAAAGTAAAATAGGGCTGGGGGATATAGCTCAGAAGGTAGAATGCCCTTGAATTCAATCCCCAGTACTAAAAAGAAAAAAAATCTCCTTTAAGTCAGTTGCAGCAACGTAGTGAAGCCCTTTGCAACTTAGCAAGATCCTCTTTCAAAATAAAAAATAGAATAGGACTGGAGGTGTAGTTCAGAGGTAGAATGTTCCTACATTCAATTCCAGCACCCCCCCTCAAAAAATATTTATTTATTTTGCAAGATAGGGAGGACAGAGTGGAAGCAGCATGTGATTTTATGTTGAAGGACCTGTGAGTTGACCTCCTAAAATTGTCTGTAACCATCATTTTCTTTTTTTTGTCCATTGAGGTTTTTATCTATACCTCTGTGTGTGTGTGTGTGTGTGTGTGTGTGTGTGTGTGTGAGTGTGTGAGTTTTTCCGGTCCTGTAGAGTCATTCCTGCCTCATGTCACGGGTTGAAGCAGTACCAAAGGTCCATCCAGTTTTGAGGGGAAAGTGATGTTGACCTAACCTCCTCAATGGAGAAATATTGATATTACCTTTTAGAAAGAACATGTGAACTGGATGTGGTAGTACATGCCTGTAGTCCCAGTACTTGGGAGGCTAATACAGGAGGATTGCAGGCTCAAGACCAGCCTCAGCAAGTAGTAAGACTCTCAGCTGTCTAGCAAGACCCTGTTTCAAAACAAAAAATAAAATTGGTCTGGGGGTAATATATATATATATATAATATATATATAATATATATATATTATATATATATAATATATATATATATATATATATTTTATGTGTGTGGCACTGGGGATTGAACCCAGAGGCATTCTATCTTTGATCCACACCCCAGCCCAATTTTATGATTTTATTTCTTATTTGGAAACAGGATCTTGCTAGGTTGAAGAGAGTCTCACTGCTTGCTGAAGCTGTTCTCGAACCTGCGATCCTCCTGTCTCAGCCTCCCAAATACCGGGATTACAGGCATGCGCCACCACGCCCGGCTTGGTTATACATTTGTGCGTCCACCTTTGGAAAATACAATCTGGCACCACTGTCCAATGGCAGGCTTTCATGCACAATTCACAAATAGCTTTTGGGCAGTGTGTCTGTGTGGGGGTGTCCCCGTGGTGTGGCTCTGATTGGCTTCCACTGCTCAGAGGGTCACTTTGCTTTTTTTGTCTTTTGTGTTTTTTTTTTTTTTGCGGTACTGGGGATTGAACTCAGGGGCATTCTACCGCCGAGCTATAGCCCCAGCCCTATTTTTTTTTTTTTTATTCTTTATTTTGAAACAGGGTCTCACTAAGTTGCGGAGGGCCTCACTAGGTAGTTGAGGCTGGCCGAAAACCTGGATCCTCTAGTCTCGTCCTCCTAAATGCTGGGATTATAAGTGTGTGCCACCACGCCCAGCTGAGGGTTACGTTGATGCAGCTACCCTCATTCATAATTTTGCTTTCTCTGCATATAGGATGTAGTTAGTTCCTGGTCCATTTTTCTCAGTGGGCTCAGACATCCCTCACTACTGATAGGCAAGGGCATGATGCTGCCTGCCCAGACGACCTGACATTGACAATAAACAGAAATAGGAAGTGCTGATCTGCATCTGTGCCATCAGATGGAGCCCAGCTAGCCATGACTAGAAAGTTTCCTGCTCTGAAGTAGGCTTTCCACGGACCCCAGAGGGAGTGTGAAATTGAAGGTGGATTTGGCATTGGGTAAGGGATGGTGTGTGTCAGAGGTGGGGAAATGTCAAGATCTGTTCTAGCAATGGAGTGGCAGTTCTAGAATTTTTATTTATTTATTTATTTATTTATTTATTTATTTATTTTTGCGGTACTAGGGATTGAACTCAGGGGCATTCTACCTCCGAGCTACACCCCCAGTCCTATTTTTTATTCTTTATTTTGAAACCGAGTCTCACTAACTTGCGGAGTGCCTCACTAGGTAGCTGAGGCTGGCCGTGAATCTGGATCCTCTGGTCTCAGCCTCCCGAATGCTGGGATTACAAGCGTGCGCCACCGCGCCTGGCTAGAACTAGAATTTTTATATGGGGGTTTTATCAGCAGCAATTTTATTGGAGGAAGGGATTGGAAGTTCCATTTGTATAACAATTTACATATATTTGAGAAAGCACTAGCTGTCTCTTTCAAAGAAGGAAAACCAAGCCAGATGTGGTGGTGCATGCCTATAATCCCAGTACTTTGGAGGCTGAGACAGGAGGATTACAAGTTTGTGGCCATCCTCAGCATCTCTCAGCAATTTAATGAGAACTTGTTTCAAAATAAAAAATAAAATAAGGCTGGGGTGTAATTCGGAGGTAGAATATTCCTAGTTTCAATCCCAGGTACCATCACCAAAGGGGGGAAAAAAAAAAAAAAAGGAAAACCAAGCCAAGTGTTGGTGGTACATGCCTGTAATCCTACTACTTGGGAGGCTGAGATAGGAGGATTGCAAGTTCACAGCCAGCCTCATTATCTTAGTAAGGCCCCCAGTAACTTAAAACCCTGTTTCAAAGTAAAAAATAAAGCTGGGTATGGTGACACACACTTGTAATCCCAGTACTTGGGAGGCTGAGACAAGAGGATCACAGGTTCACAGCTAGCCTCAGCAACTTAGTGAGGGCCCTCAGCAACGTAGTGAGACCCTGTTTCAAAATAAAAAATAAAATAGGGCTGGGGGTGTAGCTCAGAGGTAGAATACCCTCGAATTCAATTCCCAGTACTGCAAAAATAAACAAGTACGTAAATAGGGCTAGGGGTACGGTTCAGAAGTAGAATGCCCCTAGGTTTACTTCCCAGTACCTCCCTATCTCCCTCACCCTCTCTCTCATACACACACACACACACACACACACACACACACACACACACATAGAAAAAAAGAGAGAGATTGAGAGAGGGAGGGAGAGGTGATAGGGCTGAACTGATCGAGAATTTCTTTGAAGGCAGCAATATCAGTTTGAGGGAGAAGAGTTTATTTCCACAAGTTTCCCTTAGCCAAAGGGAGGTATATTTTGGCCAAACAGAAAACATTTTCTCTCACTCTTTCGGCACACGCAGAGGCTGCCTCCAGATGGAGTTCTGTATCACTATAATCTCCTGTCTGGCTTCCTGACTCCAAATCCTTCTCGTATCCACAGCTGAGATTCCCCATCACCCGCCCAGGTAGCCTCAACCCTACCCCTTACATCAGGGAGAATCCAGGAGACCAAGGACAGAGGAGAAGCTTCCTATTACCAGTAAAAAAAGACAGGAGGATCACAGGTTCGCAGCCAGCCTCAGCTTCTTAGTGAGGCCCTCTGCAACTTAGTGAGACCCTGTTTCAAAATAAAAAGTAAAATAGGGCTGGGGGTGTGGCTCAGAGGTAGAATGTCCTTGAGTTTAATTCCTGGTGCCACAAGAAAAGAAAGAAAGAAAAAAAAAAAGAAACTGAGGTTCAAGAAAGTTACCCAAGTTGCCAAAGTCCTCCAGGACTAAACTGATGGGTCAAGATTGGACAGCTAGCTGGACGTGGTGACACACGCTTGTAATCCCAGCATTTGGGAGGCTAAGACCTGAGGATCCGGGTTCGTGGCCAGCCTCACCTACCTAGTGAGGCATTCCGCAACTTAGTGAGACCCTGTTTTAAAATAAAGAATAAAAAATAGGGCTGGGAGTATAGCTCGGAGGTAGAATGCCCCTGAGTTCAATCTCCAGTACTGCAAAAAAAAAAAAAAAAAAAAAGATTGGACAGCTGACTCCGTCCCTGCAGATTCTGTCTCATGGAAATTTGGAATTAGGTCTCTGCTGGTCAATCAAAATGCAGGTGGAATCTTGGAAGCTGTGAGGTGGTTGTTAATAGTACACACACAAATGCAGGAAAGGCATTCTGTTGAGAGGACAGAGTGAAACAGACACAAAAACAAACAAACAACAAAACAAAACAAAAGATAAATGAGCCCTTGGAGAACAAGAATGAGAAAAAGGGAGCCGGGCGTGGTGGCGCACGCTTGTAATCCCAGCATTCGGGAGGCTGAGACCAGAGGATCCGGGTTCGCGGCCAGCCTCAGCTATGTAGTGAGACACTCCGCAACTTAGTGAGACCTGGTTTCAAAATAAAGACTAAAAACTAGGGCTGGGGGTGTAGCTCGGAGGTAGAATGCCCCTGAGTTCAATCCCCAGTACCGCAAAAAAAAAAAAAAAAAAAGAATGAGAAAAAGGGACTGACTTTCTGGATTCCCCAGTTGTATTTCTTAAGACTCTAGGAAGCAAATGTTAGACATTCGACTCCTACTGGCTTCAGTGAAAGGAAACTCATTGGGTCTAAAAATACCAGAATTTCAGCTATAGCTGAATCCAGTACTCAGAGTTGTCAGGAACCTGTCTCTCGTCCTTGGATCTACTTTCTTCTAGGTTGGCATAAGCTTCTGGCAGAATCTTCTCTTAGAATAGAAAGATGGTTGCTAGAGGCGCCAGGCAGAGACTCTTACCTTTTCATCCCAGCAGAGTGTCTCTTACCTAAAAGTTCCAAGAAAGGCTTGGCCACTAAGCCATTAGCAGGCTTGGGTGAGATGCTGAACTCTGAGGCTCTTCCCGTGTTCAAGCAGATGGAATGCTTAAGTGATCAGGTGTTATTCCAGAGGTTGGGATCGGTTCCCCTCAAATCACAGAATTTTGAGAGTGAGGAAATGTGGTTCTCCAGAGGAAAACCATAGAGGAGGGAGAACTGGATATATGGCAATATAAATAATAGGTATTTATTTCTTTATACTGGGGATTGAATCCAGGGGCATTCTACCTCTGAACTATACTGCCAACCCTATTATTTATTTATTTGTTTGTTTGTTTTGTGATGCTGGGGATTGAACCCAGGTGTATTTTACCTCCGAGCTACACCCCCAGGAGACTGAGACAGGAGGATCATAGACTTGTTTTGTGGCCAGCTTCAGCAACTTAATGAGGCCCACTGAAACTTAGACCCTGTTTCCAAATAAAAAATAAACTGGGGCTGGGGGTATAGCTCAGAGATAGAATGCTCCTGGTTCAATCCCCAGTACCAAAAAAAAAAAAAAAAAAAAAAAGAATACATATGTTGGATGAAATGTACACAAGAAATAATCCATTGTGTTAAACTTCTGAGAGTTGAGGTGTCTCGGCAGATACCACTACCTTACTAATACAGAAATAAAGGGCTTTGTACGTGAAGTGAAGGGGCTTAGATTCAATTTTCATGCATGATTAGAGTTACCAGTTAGGGGTCTTGTTGCAAGTCAAGAAACTAGCTCTGGATTATACAAATATCTCTAGGTATCTGTGGAGGATTTGTTCCAGGACCCTTGCATATATCAAAATCTGCAGATGCTCAAGTTCCTCATGTAAAATGATGTAGCATTTGCATACAATGTATACACATCTTCGTGTGTGTGTGTGTGTGTGTGTGTGTGTGTGTGTGTGTGTATTTTGCAGTACTAAGGATGGAACCCAGGGGCATTCTACCTCTAAGCTACACCCCCAGCCCTATTTTTTATTCTTTATTTTGAGACAGGGTCTCACTAAGTTGCAGAGGGCCTCACTAAGTAGCTGAGGCTGCCTGTGAACCTGCGATCCTCCAGTCTCAGCCTCCCAAGTCCTGGGATTACAAGCATGCACCATCATGCCTGGCTTCTTCTTATATATTTTAAATAATCTCTTGCTTATTTATAACTCATAATACAATGTAAATGCTACGTAAATAGTGTTACAGTGTAATGTTTTTGTAATAATGACAAAAGAGAAAAAATCTGAACATGTTCTCTACAGATGCTTTTTTTTCCCAAATATTTTCAGTCTGCAGTTGGCTGATTGCAGGCAGAACCCACGTAGAACCCACGTTTATGGTGGGCTGATTATGTTAGCAAGGAAGGAATTTATGATATTGGAGCTGGCACAGGCCTGTATTCCCAGTTCTTGGGAGGCTGAGACAGGAGGATTGCAGGTTTGAGGGCAGCCTCAGCAACCTAGTGAGACTCTTAGCAACCTAGTGAGACCCTGTTTCAAAACAAAACATAAAGCCAGACGTGGTGGCGCATGCTTGTAATCCCAGTACTTGGGAGGCTGAGACTGGAAGATCCGGGTTCGAGGCCAGCCTCAGCTACCTAGTGAGGCCCTCCGCAACTTAGTGAGACCCTGTTTCAAAATAAAGAATAAAAAATAGGGCTGGAGGTGTAGCTTAGAGGTAGAATGGCCCTGGGTTCCATCCCCAGTACCACAAACAAAACAAAACAAAAAACCATAAAAAAGGTTTGGGAGTGTAGCTTGGAGGTAGAATGCCCCTGGGTTCAATCCCCAGAACCACACACAGACACACACAAAATGTCTATGGGAGGCCCTGTCATGGTTCGGACCTGAGTGTCCCCTGGAAGCTCATGTGTTGAAAGTGTGGTCCCTGGGAGAGAGGTTCAGGATGGGGCTGTTAGGCAGTGATCGGATCTCGAGGGCTCGGACCTCATCCATGGACTTGTCCATCTTAGTTAGAGGAAGTAGGTTATTGGAAGGGTTTATCTTCTCTCCAGCCCCTTCTTTCTTTCTTTTTCTTTTTCTTTTTTTTTTTGCGGTACTGGGGATTGCACTCAGGGGCATTCTACCTCCGAGCTATACCCCCAGCCCTATTTTTTATTCTTTATTTTGAAACCGAGTCTCACTAAGTTGCGGAGTGCCTCACTAGGTAGCTGAGGCTGGCCACAAACCCTCTGTCTCAGCCTCCCAAATGCTGGGATTATAAGCATGCGCCACTATGCCCGGCTCCCCTTCTTCTTTCTTGCTCTGCTTTCTGACTGCCATGAGCTGAGCAGATTTCCTCTGCCACACTCCACTGCCGTGCCATTCTGCCTCCCCTCAGGCCAGAGCAGTGGAGCCCGCTCACCATGGACAGACTCCTCTGAAACCATGGCCCAAATACATTTTTCCTCCTCTAAGTTTTTCTTGGGAGGTATTTTGATCAGAGCAATGAAAAGCTCACTAACGCAGAGCCACGTAGATCATCACCTGGGAGTTTGGTGGATGTTGCAGAATCTGGGGCTCCACTTCTGATCCTGTCTAGAAGAGTGTATTTCAAACTCTAAGGTACATAGGAATCTCCCAGGGATCTTGTTAACCTGTGAATTCTGATTCAGTATGTCTAGGAGGGTCTGTGATTTTGCATTTCTAACAAATTCTCAGCTGATGCCAATGCTGCTGCTCTGTGGATCTAGGTCAGACAGGAGGAGGGCTTGGCTGAGGTTAGTGGCCACAGGATGGAGACACTGCAGATTCCAGTGCTGTTAGGGGGGTGGAATCGAAAAGACTAGGTCAGCCGGATGTAGTGGCTCACGTTTGTAATCCCAGTACTTGGGAGGCTGAGACAGGAGGATTGCAGGTTTGAGGACAGCCTCAGCAACTTGGTGAGACCCTGTTTCCAAATTTAAAAAAGAAAAAAGGTCTGGGGGTAGAGCCCAGAGGTAGAAGGCTCCTGGGTTCTATCCCTAGTACAATAACAACAACAACAACAGACCAGGTGACCATTCTGATGTGTGGAGAAATCAAAGATGACTTCTAGGTTTGGATAACTAATACATTTTGGGGGATTTTTTTTTCCTTTTTTTTTTTTTTTTGTGGTACTAGGGATGGCACTCCGGGGGTATTCTACCTCTGAGCTACAGCCCCAGCCCTATTTTTTATTCTTTATTTTGAAACAGGGTCTCACTAAGTTGCAGAGGGCCTCAGTAAGCAGCTGAGGCTGGCCATGAACCCGGATCCTCCAGTCTCAGCCTCCCAAATGCTGGGATTACAAGCTTGTGCCACCATGCCTGGCTTTCTTTTCCTTTTTTTTTTATGGTACTGGGGATTGAACTCAGGGGCATTCTACCTCTGAGCTACACCACCAGTCCTTTTTCTTATTCTTTATTTTGAAACAGGGTCTCACTAAGTTGCAGAGGACCTCACTAAGTAGCTGAGGCTGGCCGCAAACCCAGATCCTCTGGTCTCAGCCTCCCAAGTACTGGAATGACAAGTGTGCGCCACCATGCCCGGCTTTCTTTTCCTTTTGTTCATCTATATTTTTTATAATGCATTTACTTGTGCATTTAAAAAAAGAGGATATTAAAGAAATCAATGACATTGTAAAAAGCTCAGGTAAATAAAGGATATTTTAAAATATGATAAACCTTTTAGCTTCCGGTAAACAAAATATTCAATTTTCATATGGTTTCTTGGGTATGATCTGTGCTGAACATTGAGGACTAAAATTGTTACAAACTATTGAGCTGCTAGAATCCAATTTTATTTCCAAGAAGACTTTAAAAAATGCAATTTTTTTCCCTCTCGTTAATTTAAGAACTAATTGTTTTATAATGTTGACCAGGTGTGACATACTGATTTCTCTTTAAAAATACTTCCCAGGGAGCTGATTATGAAAACATAAGGAGGATAATTTGCTTCTTTCAATACCAAATCCAATTAATTTCAGTGACTCATAAGTGCTAGGGTGAAAAGTTAGAATATTAAAGCTCCATTTGTTTAAGAAAGAAATCATTTTTGTTCTTCTCAACAGACTCCTTATTATTTTGGATATAAATGTCTCTCTGAAGTTGGTTATAGAAACTGGGAAAACTAAATTCATCTCCTAACTTTATTGAAAGGATATTCATCTAACAGGTGACAGGCTGCTGCCTGAGGAAGAGTTGGTCATCCTGTAACAGGAGGCAAAGATTCCTTCTTTCTTTTCTTTTCTTTTCTTTTCTTTTCTTTTGTAGTTATGGGGATTGAACCCAAAGGAGGCATTCTACCTCTGAGCTATACCCCTAGCCCCACCCCCTTTTAAATTCTAGTTCATTTTGTTTTGTTTTAAAACAGAATCCCAATAGGCTGATGAGAATCTTGCTATGTTGCTGAGGCTGTCCTCGAACCTTAGATCCTCTTGTCTCAGCCTCCCAAGTATTGAGATTATAGGTGTGTGCCACCATGCTTTACTGGGCTCTTTCATGCACCCACAGCTGGTTGAATTTCTCACAATACTCTGAGGTCATTACCTTTAATTCCCATTGTGCAGATGGGAAAGATAAAGCTTAGTGAGGTTTGATGACTCACCAAATCCTCCCCAATGAAAGTGACAAAGATGGCATCCCAATCCAGGTCTGATTGCTTGTATGGCCATGACCCTCAAAAATCCACCACTAGCTAGGTGTGGTGGTGCATGCTTGTAATCCCAGTACTTGGGAGGCTGAGACAGGAGGATTGCAGGTTTGAGGACAGCCTCAGCAAGTAGTGAGACTTTTATCAACCAATGAGACCCTGTTTCATAAACAAATATAAAGTAGGGCTGGGGGAGTGGTTTGGAGGTAGAATGCCCCTGGGCTTAATCCCCAGTACCATTAAAAAAAAAATCTACCAATGAACCACTATACTGTTAAGCAGGAGATTAGAAAGTCCAACCTCCAATACTGCATGTGAGGTAAACACATTTCAGATGACTGGTCCAAAGTCATCTGAAGTTTCGGATGCTATACACTGCCTCTTACTGAGACTGGACCAGACCTATAAAGCTGGCAGCACTGCTGATTTATAATGCCGATAGGTAGTTGGGATGACTGTGGGACCCTGGCAAGACTGTTTTCCCAGATGTGTTTTCCCCCTGTTTGATAGTGTCTGGAGAGCCGGGCATGGTGGCGCACGCTTGTAATCCCAGCATTCGGGAGGCTGAGACCGGAGGATCCGGGTTCGCGGCCAGCCTCAGCTACTTAGTGAGGTACTCCGCAACTTAGTGAGACCCTGTTTCAAAATAAAGAATAAAAAATAGGGCTGGGGGTATAGCTCGGAGGTAGAATGCCCCTGAGTTCAATCCCCAGTACCGCAAAAAAAAAAAAAAGGATAGTGTCTGGAGTTCTACAATTAATTAATTAAAAAAAACTTTTTTGTGGTGCTAGAGACTGAACCCAAGGGCATTCTACCTCTGAGCTACATCCCCTGCTCTATTTTTATTTCTTATTTTGAAACAGGGTCTCACTAAGTCATGGAAGGCCTTACTAAGTTGCAGAGGCTGGCCGCGAATCTGCGATGCTCCTGTCTCAGCCTCCCAAGTACTGGGTTTACAGGCATGTGCCACCACGCCTGGCTTCTACCATTAAATATTAATTCCTCTCAAAGCCGGGCGTGGTGGCGCACGCTTGTAATCCCAGCATTCGGGAGGCTGAGACCGGAGGATCCGGGTTCGCAGCCAGCCTCAGCTACCTAGTGAGGCACTCCGCAACTTAGTGAGACTCGGTTTCTAAATAAAGAATAAAAAATAGGGCTGGGGGTGTAGCTCGGAGGTAGAATGCCCCTGAGTTCAATCCCCAGTACCGCAAAAAAAAAAAAAAAAAAAAAAAATATTAATTCCTCTAACTTGGGCTACTCTTCTCTCTTTGTTCAAATGCAATTGTTCAAGCATTCTGATATGAATATGTGTAGCCTTTCCTGAAAGCAGGCATTCATTGGAGAGAAGGAACAAAGAGAGAGACAGGGGCAGGTTGAATGAGTCTCAGGGCAGGGCAAGGCAAAAGGAGAGATGAAAAATGGGGATTCTGAGGACTCAAATGATAATCAGCTCCTTAATCACTTTGTTGAAGAACAAATTAAACAAAAAGAGGCCTCTGAGGGCTAAAGATAAACTTTTTTGTTATTTGCAGTGCCTCATACATGGTAGGCAAGCACTTTACCATTGAGCTGCCTCGGTTCCAAACGATAGTTGTAAACAGAGAAAAAGGTAACTTCAAGCAGATCTGGTCTCTTGCCTTAAGATCATCTACAAATACAATATAGATTTGGAGCATACAAACAATTTGAAGAATAAACCCTGATTCTGTCACCTTCTTTTCTGTGACCTTGATGGAGGTCATCCCCTATACATTGTGTGTGTGTGCGTGTGCGTGTGTGTGGTGTGGGGAATTGAATCCAAGGGCATTCTACCTCCGAGCTACACCCCCAGCCTTTTTCATTTTTTGTTTTGAAACAGGGTCTCACTAGATTGTTAAGAATCTCGCTACTTGCTGAGGCTGTCTTCCAACCTGCCATCCTCCTGTCTTAGCTTCCCAAGTACTGGGATTACAGGGGGGCATTGCCATGCCCAGCTACTCCATACACTTTTTTTTGTGGTAGGGAAGATTGAACCCAGGGACATTCTACCTCCAAGCTACACCCTATCCTTATTTTTTATTTTTATTCTGAAACAGGGTCTTGCTAGGTTGATGAAAGTCTTAATATTTGCTGAGGCTGTCCTCAAACTTGCAATCCTCCTGTCTCAGCCTCCCAAGTACTAGGATTACAGGCACGCACCACTATACCTGACTCCCCTTATTTATTTATTTATTTTGGAACTGGGGATTGAACTCAGGGCATTCTACCTCTGAGCTATGCTCCCAGCCCTATATTTTACTTTATCTTCCTTCCTTCTTTCCTTCCTTCCTTCCTTCCTTCCTTCCTTCCTTCCTTCCTTCCTTCCTTCCTTCCCTCCCTCCCTCCCTCCCTCCCTCCCTCCCTCCCTCCTTCCTTCCTTCCTTTTTTGTACCAGGGAGTGAGAGAGTGAACCCAGAGGCAATCTATCTTTGAGCTACATCCTCAGCCCAATTTTATTTTTTGCTTAGAAATAGGGTTTTGCTAGGTTGATGCAAGTCTCACTACTTGCTGAGGTTGTCCTTGAACCTGCGATCCTCCTGTCTCAGCCTCCAAGTACAGAGATTACAGATGCTGCACCATGCCTGGCTTTTTTTATTCTCTCTCTCTCTTTTTTTTTTTTTTGTACTAGAGATCGAACCCAGAGGAGTTCTACCTCTGAGTCACACCCCCAGCCCTATTTTATTTTTTAGTCTGGAATAGGGGTCTCACTGGGTTGCTGAATCTCGCTATATTGTGGAAGCTGTCCTTGAACCTGGTATCCTCCTGTCTCAGCCTCCCAAAGTACTAGGATTACAAGTGTGGACCACTATGCCCGGCTCTTGTTCTTTATTTGGAAACAGAGTCTCACTGAATTGTGAAGGGCCTCACTAAGTTGCTCTGGTTGGCCGTGAACCTGCAATCTTCCTGTCTCAGCCTCCCAAGAACTGGGATTACAAGCATGTGCCACCACACCTGATTTCCCCTTACACTTTTAACATGAATTTCTGTCAGATGGGGCAAGTTAGGAAGGGCCAGAACTGAGAATAGATTTGGCTGCTGGACAGATGATGTGTTTGAATCACTCTGAATCTCGTTTCATTAAATTCTCCTAGAGCTCATCCATGCCGGACATGTTTCAAAGAAGGCTGACATTAAACATCTTTCCAGAGACTCCCAGTGGCTTTACTGTTTTATATCCGTCTCCTGTTAGTCATTATGAGAAGATCATTAGATGAACTTGTCTTCCTAGTGTTCTTGTCTGCCAGAGAGGCCTTTGCCACATTCTTTCTCCCTAAAGGGGTCATTTCTCATCTCTGGATGAAGCAGAAGGAGAAAGAAACAGTTTACATAATAGTGTGATCACACCAATGCTTCAAACTCACTTTTTTCCTCCAATTACCACATTTCCTGACAGCTAGTTTAGAAGTTGTTACCATTTTTTTTTTTAAAAGCCTGAGAGCTTTCAGTTATAGATCCAAATTTATCAGATCATAACTTTAAAGAACACATTCAAACAGAAGTTCAGTTTGTAAAACAGAGATAAATGGGGACTTTTCCACCGATAATACAGATTGGAAACATGGTGATCCTTCCCCTGTGAAAACTAGTAAATGATGCTAATGTTTAGCAATTTTCCCAATTCATTTCCTAAGTGAAACCCCTCTTAAAAGGTTCACAGCGGAAAACTGCTTTTCTCTAGTTTTTAATCACTGTCTTTTTCATCTATGGCCTTTAATTTTTTTTGTGTGTGTGATACTGGGGATTGAATCCAGGGGCATTCTACCTGAGCTACCCTATTTTTATTTTTTAATTTTGAAACAGGGTCTCACTAAGTTGCCGAGAGTCTCACTAAGTTGTTGAGGTTGGACACAAACCTGTGGTACTCCCAAATATTTGGATTACAGGCGTGTGCCACTCCACCCAGTTAGCAGCTTACTTACTTAATTTATTTTTTTGTGGCACTGGGGATTGAGCCCAGGGGCATTCTACCTCCAAGCTACACTCCCCAGTCATATTTTTTTTATTCTTTATTTTGAAACAGGGTCTCAGTAAGTTGCGGAGGGCCTCACTAAATAGCTGAGGCTGGCAGCAAACCTGCAATCCTCCTGTCTCAGCCTCCCAAGTACTGGGATTACAAGTGTGCATGCACCACCATGCCTGGCTAGCAGCTTACTTTATTTTTATTTTATTTTATTTTTGCGGTACTGAGGATTGAACTCAGGGGCATTCTACCTCTGAGCTACACCCCCAGCCCTATTTTTTATCCTTTTACTTTGAAACAGGGTCTCACTAAGTTGTGGAGTGCCTCACTAGGTAACTGAGGCTGGCCGCGAACCTGGATCCTCCGGTCTCAGCCTCCCAAATGCTGGGATTACAAGCGTGCGCCACCACGCCCGGCTCGCAGCTTACTTTAGACTGTGGCTCAATAACAGGTTTACTGATACAGCTGATCACAGAGAAAAACTTGAGAAATCAGCAGGGCCCTGACCATTAGCAGGCATTTTTTTTTGGGGGGGGGTGGCAATACTGGAGATTGAACCCAGAAATTCTTTACCACTGATCTATATCTCCCGCCCTTTTTCTTTTGAGACAGGGTCTTGCTAAGTTGCCCAGGCTAGCTTGGAACTTGCCATCCCCCTGCCTCAGCCTCCTGAGTAGCTGGGATTACAGGTATGTGCCACTGTGCCTGGCTAGGCATTTGTGTAGCTGGTGAAACTGAGGGTTTGGCACAAACTAAGGTTTCCCTAAGAGCTTAGAAACTTTGGTCTTCTTGTGGCCATGGATGAGAAGAAAAAACAAAGTGATTAAAATAAATACTAGAGAAAAACAGTCTTCTGCTGTGAATCGAACATGAATGTAAGAGTCAGAAATAGGCCAGGTGTGGGAATGCACACCTATAATCTCAGTACTTGGGAGACTGAGACAGGATGATTGCAGGTCCGAAACCAGACTTAGTGAGGCTCTCAACAATTTAGTGAGACCCTGTTTCAAAACTAAACTAAACTAAACTAATAAAATAAAATAGAGCTAGGGGTGTAGCTCACAGGTAGAATGTCCCTGGGTTCTCTACCCAGTAAAACAGAGAGAGAGAGAGAAGAGAAGAGAAGAGAAGAGAAAAGAAGAGAAGAGAGAGAGAGACACCACACTTGTAATCCCAGTATTTGGGAGGGTGAGACAGGAGAATCGCAGGTTTGTGGCCAGCCTCAGCTATTTAATGAGTCCCTCTGCAACTTAGTGAGACCCTGTTTATAGCCAGGTGTGCCACAGTCTACAATCTCAGTATTTGGGATACTGAAACAGGAGGATTGCAGGTTCAAGGCCAGTCTCAGTAACTTAGTGAGACCCTAGCTCAAAACAAAAATAAGACAAGACTGGGGAAGGAAGTCACTCAAAGATAGAATGTCCTGGTTCAATCCCCAGTACTTCCCCCCCCCCACACACAAAAAAAGAGTGTGTGAGAGAGATAATAGTGCCTATTTCAGAAATTGTTGAAAGGGTGAAATCAGATAATGCATGTGAGGTTTTCAGTACAAAGCCAGGCATACATCAGGCACACTGTTTTCTATTGTTGATACTATTTATTTTTATTTCATATCTTATATTTTATTATTATTTATCACCACCTGGTTCCAACTTATTTATCCTTATCTCCCTCTACTTGTTTTCATGTACCACCATACCTCAGCTACTTTGAAAGTATGTGGTGGTGCACACTTGTAATCCCAGTACTTGGGAGGCTGAGACAGGAGGATCGCAGGTTCGAGGCCAGCCTCAGCTACTTAGTGAGGCCCTCCGCAACTTAGTGAGACCCGGTTTCAAAATAAAGAATAAAAAATGGGGCTGGGAGTGTAGCTGGAGGTAGAATGCCCCTGGGTTCAATCTCCAGTTCTGAAAAAAAAAAAATAAAAGAATAACTTAGTTTATAAGTCATAGGAGCTTATGGTCTAGCTAAATTCTAATTTCTCTTTCTAAAACTTCCTCATGTTTTTACGTGTTTGTAGATGCTTCCTATTGCTTAGCAAGATGGCCTTTCCTTCTCTCGTTGCTACTAGTCTTATTTATCCTTTTCAGTTGTAAAATACTTCTTGATCCCTCGAGGCAGAATTATATGTTCCTCTTCTTTGCTTTTTTGTTTTGTTTTGTATGTGGTACTGGGGTATTCTTCCTCTGAGCTCTATCCCCAGTTCTATCTTATTTTTTATTTTGAAACAGGGTCTTGCTAAGCTACTATGCACTGGCCTCAAGCTTGCAATCCTCCTGTCTCAGCTTCCTACATACCATCCTGTGTCCTGTTTAGGTTCTTCCTCTTTGATTCCATGGCCCCTTGCCTATGATTATACTATGACACTCATTGTATTGGGGTTTCTTTTTTTTTTCTTTTTGGTACTGGGGATTGAACCCAGGGGCATTCTACCTTCAAGCTACACCCCAGTCCTATTTTTTTATTTTTGAAACAGGGTCTCACTAAGTTGCGGAGTGCCTCACTAAGTAGTTGAGGCTGACCTTGAACTTGGATCCTCCGGTCTCAGCCTCCCAAGAACTGGGATTACAAGCATGCGCGACCATGCCCAGCTTTGGTATTGGGGTTTCTACGTCTACTAGACTGGGAGCGCACTGAGGGCAGAGACTCTATCTCATTTATTCAGTAACTATTTATTGAGCCTTGTGTGCCAGGAATCACTACATATGCTGGAGGTATGAAAAATGCAATGTATAATTCTTATTCTTATGGAATTCATAGTTATTAAAGAAATAACCAAAAGCCAGGTGTGCTGGCTCATGCTTATAACCCCAGAACTTGGGAGGCTGAGACAGGAGGATCGCAGGTTTGCGGCCAGCCTCAGCAACTTTGTGAGGCCCTCTGCAACCTAGTGAGATCCTGTTTCAAAATAAAATAGGGCTGGGGTTGTAGCTTGGAAGTATAATGCCCCTGAGTTCAATACCCAGTACCACACACAAAAACAAAACAAAACAAAACACAAAGCCAAGCCAAGCCAGGTGTGATGGTACACGTCTATAATCTCAGTACTTGGGAGGCTGACACAGGAGGATTGAAGCTAGTGTTAGCATTTTAGCAAGACTCTGTTTCAAAATAGAAATAAAATACGGCTAGGTGTGTTGCTCGGAGGTAGAATGCCCCTGGTACAATCCCCAGCACCACACACAAAAAAAGAAAAACAACTATTTATCCTTCAAATTGGCAATAAGAAACAGTCACATCAGTTCTTAATTGTGTATTCCCAGTACCTAGGTTCTATTCTCTATTATTGACTTGATTTAAATTCCTTGACCAAAATACTTTCCCTAATAGCTGATTATAATGCTGAAATGTCACCATTCAAGTATGTATCCTTTAGGTCTGTGTTAATCAGGAGTCTTTGGGTTGCAAGTGACAGAAACCCAAACCAAACCAGGGTAAGAAAACAGAGGAATTTATTGGCTGGGCAAGGAAAATTTGAGAGCCAAATTATGTGAAAAGCAGGGAAAGCTGGACTTCAAGAGGAAATAGCATCAGGGCTTGGTGCCAAGATTCTCTTTCTATCTGTCTTGTCACTATAGTGATGTTGTGCTTACAGTAGGCTAGATTTCTCTCTGTGGTGGTGTTGGAAGCTATGTAAATGTACCACCCGGATTTCCTTGAGGTGGCTATCAGAATATGCCTGAGAGAACTATAGCTACAGAAAACTTTGCTGAATTCCTTCCCCGCCAAGATTACTGGACTGAGCCCAATAAAGACTGTGTATTCTAAAAAGATAAAAGTAATAAGATTCATCGTTATCATCACCATCATCCAGAAGGGGCCAGAGATACGGCTCAAAGTCAAGGAGTAGAGCGAGGAGTTTAGACCAGGGAGACAGGATCACAGTATTGATTGGGGTGAGCTAGGATCGGATGGCAGCGGGGATCACTTGCCTTGAGGATTGCCCAGGATATCAGCTACCATTTATAGCTTGCTTTTAAGGTCTGGCAGGAATGTGATGAGTGGGCGAGATAGCCTTGACAGGTCCAGGGGTGAATCAGCCATGGCCCAGTACAAAATGCACACATTGAACCTTTAATGCGAACCAAACTGAACCACAATTATAGATTAATATACTTAGAACCTTAGTGGAATTTTCCAGGAGAAGTCAAGTCTAGAGTGCCCTAGCTATGCAAGTCAATAAAAATCTATTAATTCTTGGGTATTGGAGGCTTTGGGAAATAAACTGAATAACTGCAAAAGAGCATTTGAGGTATTTATTTCTTATGCATCTTCGGAGATAAAGGAGGTGGCTCTGTGATTGCCAGAAAGTGTAGATGCGGTCTCACAATTAAGCTAGAGAAGGCAGAGGTCTAGGACCCTGTGCCTATCCTGCACAGACACTAAGCTGTCACATCCACTCTCTTTTGAGCTCATGAAAGATGCCCTTCATGTGCTTACCGAACGCCAAACTTTGTGCTAAACGTTTCTTGCATATCACCTCTTTTAACCTTAGAAAAACTCTCCGAGGTCATTACTGTGTGTGTCATTCAGTTTTCTGTGCTGTGACTAAAATACTGGACAAGAACAGTTTAGAGGAGGAAAGGTTTATTTTGGCTCATAGCTTTAGACACTCAGTCCATGATTAGAAGGCTCCAGGGCAGAAATATCATGGTGGCAGAGGAGAGCTGCTCAGCTCGTGGCAACTGGAGGCAGAGAGAGAGAGAGAGATGGATCGATCGATCGATCTTCTCCAGCCATGCCTCACCTGCCTACAATTACCACCCAGTAAGTCCATCCCAATCATTAATCATGCGGATTAATCCACTGGTGAGGTTAGAGTCCTGGTGATTGGATTATTTCACCTCTGAACACGGTTGCATTGCCAGGTCATAAACTTCCCTGGCGGACATTCCAGATCCAAACCTTAACATCGTGATTATTCCCATGTTCCAGATGCAGACACTGAAGGTTACAAAAGTGAAGTCCATTGCCAGAGTCACACAGCTAGCACAAAGTGGATCTGCAACTTGAACACCAAATACTGTCTGATAGATCGTCCCATTTATATGTCCCCAGTCTGCTTTTAATTCTTTCATCTACCAATTCACCCATCTTCCTTCCCTCCCTCCTTTCCTCCTCTCTTCTCCCCTCTCCTTCCCTTCCTCCCTCCCTCCCTTCTTTCCTTCCTTCCTTCCTTCCTTCCTTAACCCAAGATTGTTCTACTTTGAGCTACATCCCCAGCCCTTTTAATTTATATATTATTATTATTATTATTTATTATTATTATTTTGTGGTACTGGGGATTAAACTCAGGAGCATTCTATCTCTGAGCTATACCTCCAGCCCTATTTTATTTTTATTTTTGAAACAGGGTCTTGCTAGATTGCTGAAAGTCTCATTCCTTGCTGAGGCTTTCCTCAAACCTATGATTCTCCTGTCTCAGCCTCCCAAATACTGGGATTACAAGCGTGTACCACCAGCCGGGTGTGGTGGCGCACGCTTGTAATCCCAGCATTCGGGAGGCTGAGACCAGAGGATCCAGGTTCCCGGCCAGCCTCAGCTACCTAGTGAGGCACTCCGCAACTTAGTGAGACTCGGTTTCAAAATAAAGAATAAAAAATAGGACTGGGGGTGTAGCTCGGAGGTAGAATGCCCCTGAGTTCAATCCCCAGTACCGCCAAAAAAAAAAAAAAAAAAAAAGTGTGTACCACCATGCCCAGTTTTATCTTTAATTAATTAATTAACTAACTAATTAATTAATTTTTTGTGGTACTGGGGATTGAATCTAGGGGCTCTACCTCTGAGCTACACCCTCAGCCCTATTTTTTAATTTTTATTTTTGAAACAGGGTCTCCCTAGGTTGATGAGAGTATCACTACTTGCTGAGATTGTCCTTGAACCTGGGATCCTCCTGTCTCGGCCTCCCAAGTGCTGGGATTACAGGTGTATGCCACCATGCCTGGCTTAATTTTTTTTTTACTTTGAAACAGGGTCTTGGCTTTGAACCTGCAGTCCTCTTGTCTCAGTCTCCTAAGT
>PVLC010022096.1:16408-27263 GCA_004027655.1 Graphiurus murinus | reverse complement strand
CGGGCGTGGTGGCGCACGCTTGTAATCCCAGCATTCGGGAGGCTGAGACCGGAGGATCCGGGTTCGCGGCCAGCCTCAGCTACCTAGTGAGGCACTCCACAACTTAGTGAGACCCTGTTTCAAAATAAAGAATAAAAAATAGGGCTGGGGGTATAGCTCGGAGGTAGAATGCCCCTGAGTTCAATCCCCAGTACCGCAAAAAAATAAATAAATTAAAAAAATAAATAAATAAAGTTAACAAAAAAAAAGTAAGGAAACATAAATTTTATTGTTTATTTATCTATGCCATACTACAATTGAACCCAAGGCCTCGCACATGCTAGCAAGCACTGAGCTACATCACCAGATCCCCCTTTTTTGGGGGGGGGGTAACTGGGAATTAAACCCAGAGGTATTGTATCTCCAAGATATACCCCCTGCCTGATTGACTTTCTCTCTCTCTCTCCCTCCCTTCCTTTCTTTCTTTCTTTTTTGTGGTACTGGGAATTGAACCCAGGGGCATTCTACCTCTGAGCTATACCCAAGCCCAATTTTTTTATTCTTTATTTTGAAACAGGGTCTCAATAAGTTGCAGAGGGCCTCACTAAGTGGCTGAGGCTGGCTGAAAACCTGGATCCTCCTGTCTCAGCCTCCCAAGTACTGGTATTACAAGCATGCACCACCATGCCTGGCTCCCAGCCTGACCTTTTTTTTTTTTTAAACAGAGTCTCACTAGGTTGATGAGAGTCTAAGTTGCTGAGGTTGTCCTGGAACCTTCGATCCTCCTGTCTCAGTCTCCCGAGTACTGGGATTACAGGCGTGTGCCACACACCTGACCTAGGGGGAGCTTTTCAGCTGGATCATGTATGGGGTAAAGTAGGTACTTTCCAGGGGCAAAGTGGCATCTGAGGTAGAGGCAACCGCCTGTGCATGTCTGGAGACAGGCATGAGAGTTCAGCAGAGACTCATTTAGGTGGGGATGAAGCAGAGGAAGTGATAAGGAGTGATTTGGAGACGAAATTATTACAGTATTTTCATCCATGCACCCAGATTGTAAACTCCAGAAGAAAAGGACTGCTAGCCGGGCGTGGTGGCGCACGCTTGTAATCCCAGCATTCGGGAGGCTGAGACCAGAGGATCCGGGTTCGCGGTCAGCCTCAGCTACCCAGTGAGGCACTCTGCAACTTAGTGAGACTCAGTTTCAAAATAAAGAATAAAAAATAGGGCTGGGGGTATAGCTCGGAGGTAGAATGCCTTTCGAAGTCTTACCTTCCTCTAAACCCTTGCAGGAAGCAGAACACAGCGCCCATTTGTGATGGGCGCGCCCCCTAGCGGCCTCTGTGAGCTCCCACCTCCTCCAGCCAAGCCGGCTGCCGGTATCCCAGCAACTGCTATTAGGAATGGTGCTTTGTCTGCCTCAGTTGATCTCTGTCCCTCCCAGAGAGAATGTTCACTTCAGGCCAACAAACACTTATTAAGCACTTACTCTGTATTGATCGCTGTTGTAGGCTCTGGGATATACCTTTTGAGTGATTAATCACCCTAGCCCTGTAAGTGCTCATAGAGAATCAGCGATAATGGGGGATTGGAAGAGGGATCCAGTCTATTTTGAATCTCAAAGGATGGACAAAGTATCTCGCAAAGTATGAGGTTAGGAAGGGAAAATACAGTGCTCTATGAAGTGGAACAAAAACAATGAGCCCCACCCCTGCCATCTACTGAACAT
Source organism: Graphiurus murinus (assembly GCA_004027655.1). Classification (NCBI taxonomy): domain Eukaryota; kingdom Metazoa; phylum Chordata; class Mammalia; order Rodentia; family Gliridae; genus Graphiurus; species Graphiurus murinus. The sequence continues at coordinate 25,558 of PVLC010022096.1, read as the reverse complement.
TCACTGAACACCTACCATTAACTGAGGTCACAGAGGGAGCACGAGGTGCTGGCCATCCAGCGATGACTAAGATGCCATCTGTGGCTCCCAGAGCTGGCAGGACACCCAGCAGGAAGATGGAGAGGTAAACAAAGGAGGGGGTGCCCTGTGCTCAGGGTCCTGCTGGCAGACACAGGGGTGTGGAGTAGGGAGTGACAGCTACCTGGGCCAGCTTGGGGTTGGGGGTGGGGCTTTGAGCTCAGGCTGAGGAATTGAGAAAGGGGAGGTGGTCCCAGCAGACAGTACAGTGGGTACAAACACAGGTGTTACCATCAGAAGCCAGCCCATGCTGGTGTGCAGGAAGGTGCTGCTTCCTTAGAGGTGTGTACAGCTATGGGGACTCACTGAGCTGCACACATGACTTCACATGCACACTCATGTTGGTCACAGGTGTGTACAGCTATGGGAATTCACTGAATTGCACACTTAGGGCTTCACATGCACATATGCACACTCGTGTTGTTTGTGCTTCAGTTGCTTACAAGTAGCCCCCAACCTGTCACAGGAGACTGTACTCTGTAGCCATACTGCCGGGGTTTGGATTCAGTCCTCCTACACTTCAGGATCTTTGCTATCAGTCCCTCCTGCCCTTGTAAAATGGGGATAATAGTACCTTCATCACAGTGTTGTGTGCTGAGCCAACTTGAAACATGTAAAGCATTTCAGCAGCGCTTCCCATGTGCTTATCTTGACAATACCATTTGGGGGGGGGGGGTGATATTAGTATACTAAGTATACTCTCAGCCTTTTCTTGCTTCTGTTTTTATTTATTGTGCATGTGTAGTACTGGGGATTGAACCCAGGGGCATTCTACCTCTGAGATATATACCCCCAGCCCAATTTTACCTTTTATTTGGAAACAGGGCCTCACTAAGTTGTGAAAAGCCTAAGTTACTGAGGCTGGCCACAAAACTGTGATCTTCCTGTCTCAGCCTCCCAAGTCCTGGGATTACAAGTGTGTTCCACCATACCTGGTTTGGTTTGGTTTGGTTTTGAAACAGTGTCTTCTAGGTTGCTGAGTCTAGCTACATTGCTGAGACTGGTCTTGAACCTGTGACCCTCTTATATCAGTCTCCTAAGTACTGGTATTACAGGTGTGCACGATGCCTGGCCAATACCAATTTTTTTTTTTTTCGTGGTACTGGGTTTTGAACTCAGGGGCATTCTACCTCTGAGCTATAACCCCAGCCCTATTTTTTATTCTTTATTTTGAAACAGAGTCTCACTAAGTTGCAGAGGGCCTCACTAAGTAGCTGAGGCTGGCCTCAAACCCAGATCATCCTTTCTCAGCCTCCCAAATGCTGGGATCATAAGCGTGCGCCACCACGCCCAGCTCCAAATTTTTTATGATTAGCAGTGCTTGGCACATAGCTCAACAGAATTTGTTGAATAAATGATTTTGGGGGGGCCTCAGGAAGTGGCTTGAACAAATATAGCAGTGGGTTGCGTAGGATACCTCTACTGAAGGTTTCTGGGTAGCTCAGAGCCTGGGGAAGGACTGCATTCCTGTGAAGCCGAGGCTCCTGTGGGTGAGCAGGGGGCAGCCGATGACCTGGGTCCTATCAGGTGGAGGTAAGAGCCACGTGCAAGCCTGTGCCCAGCACCTTGGCCTCTCTACTCCTGTGGCCTTCTCACCCCTCCCCTCTGGTGGTCAAGCTTAATGCAGCTCTCCACCCTCACTGCCCAGGGCAGTTTCGGGAGAGGTGGGAAAACCTGCTAAACAGGGTGGCCAAAGCCTGAACCGGTTGGACAGAGCAGTCCCATCCACCCTCCACTCTCCCCGCCCCCCATGGCAGCCTTATCCCTCTTGGCCCACAGAACAGAGGCAGGAAGCCCACAAAACCAACCGTTTTGTTTTTTAAGCTTCATTTATTTTTGAGGTGCTGAGGATCAAACCCAGAGCCTCAAGCAAGTTGGGCAAATACTCTACCAATGAGCTACACCCCCAGCCTTCATAGACCATTTTATTTCACTGTGAGTTGGGGGTTGGGGATGACGCTGGAGAGATCTGGGGTGGGGGGGGTGCAGGGTGCAATTGAGCCTTCTGCTCTTGTCCTGCCTACAAGTCTATCCCAGGTGGGGCAGATAGCTCAATCTCGGGGGAAGAAGAGAGAAGGCAGAGGAAGACAAACACCTTCTACTCTTTACCCAACTCCAGAGCATTAAATAAACAAAAAGAAAAAAAAAAAAATTTTTCTTTTTGTGGTGCTGGGGATGGAACCCAGTGCCTTATGTATGCTAAGCATGTACCCTACCACTGAGCTATTACCCCAGCACCCAAAAGCAACTCTTTACAGCAGTAACTTTACAGGGAGGTCCTTCCTCCCAGCCCTGGACTGTGCATCTGTGGAAGGCAGTTGGGGCCTCCAGCTTTGACGCCACCCAGGCTTTTCCAGTGCTATGGGGTGGGGACAGGAAGCCTGGAGCAGGACACAAAACTCCGATTTCCTTCAACTCCTAGGGAGGCAGGTCCTTCTGTGTACAGTACTCCTGGTTCAAGGGTTTTTTGCTCCTCTAGAACCCTTGGGCTTCTCAGGAACAACTGGCCTGACTTAGCTGAGACCCTTCCAAAAGGGCTAGAGCCCTGGTTTTTGAGGCAGAGCACATGTGGGAAACAGGCAGGAGAAGTCTGGTCCCAAAGTTTTCCCCAGTTCAGGCCTCTGTCTTGGCAAGAAGAAGCAGGGCCTGGTGAGAGCTGCCAAGAGCCCCAGGCTCAGAGGGGTCGGGTGGTGTGATTATAGACCAGGTGCTCCGTGTCCTCAGTGGTAGAGTTGGTGGAGCTGGCGGGGGTAGGGGGTGGGGGGTGGTGGTGACGGTGTCTGAGGAAGTTCTTTCTCTGGTTCTTGTAGAAACAGTAACCCAGGATGGATATCAGCACCACGATGCAGATGACCAGGAGTATAGCAACAGCGACCTCCACAGAGCCTGGGGAAAGAAGGGGCAGACTGAGGGGCTCCCAAGGTTCTGCCACCTGTGCCCACTCTACCAAGGAGCCAGGTCAAGCAGATGGCAGGTGTGGAAACACATGACCTCCAGCATATGAGAAGCTGAACAGCTGCATCTGGGAGCTCAGGGGGATCCCTACAGGTCTCAGTCTTACCCTAAGTTACTCTACTTGCAGGAAGCTTGGGGAAGGGCCTGGCTTCTGGCATGCACAGTTAAGTCTGTGGCAGGCTTCACTATTTGATCACAGAACTCTGTCACTATCTATGGGTAACCTCAGGATCCTTTTCAGCATGGTTTAGGCAGCCACAACCAATCACATGGAGTTGATTCCTTGAGTTGATACCTGTCCATCCACTTTGGTGCAGGACAGACCATGGCTTACCTGTGTTGGGAATGGAGTTATCCCGCCGCAGACCAAACACATCCTTCTCTGCAACAAGATTTGGGGTCAACACTAAGTGCTCATAGCACTAAGTGCTATGAGACTTAGCTGCTCCCTCTGCCCATTCCCCCTTGCCATCCTCTCCCACTGCCACTGCAGGCACCCAGGATGGAGGGATGACCTGCTTAGGCCTTGGGACAGAGCTCAGCCTCCCCTCCACACCCTGTCCCTGCCACCCAACTCACTGGAGATGCCTTGACAGGACTCGAGACACTGTTGCTCCTCCTCAAAGTTGTTCCTGTTGCCGTAACAACCGCCATAGGTAAAGCGGGCACAGCGTTCACTGAAGGGGTTGTAGTACCAGCGTGGGATGCTCTCCTTGCAGAGTCCTGTGTCTGGCAGGTCCACACAGTGCCCTGGAGGGTGGGGAGCAGGAAAAGGGGTGAGTGAGCCCACGGGGCCTCCCTGTCACCACTCTGCAAATGCCACAATGGGTGCTGCCACCGCCTCCTGTCCCATCCCACCCTCCCCGTGCTGAGGGCAACAGGGGCTCAGGGAGAGACTGGGAGTCCCAGAAACATAGGGCCCATTCATAGTGTTGCCAGAGGCATAGGGAAATTATAGGGACTCATATAGTTATTTTTCAGTTTTCTTTCAACTCTTCTGTGTCAAGATTTCTGTTTTCTATCACTGGGCAGTCTGTGTGCATGCGTGTTACCAGAGATAGAACCTATAGGCATTCTACCTCTGAGGTACACTCCCGCTCTTATTTTTTATATTTATTTATTTTTTGCAATACTGGGGATTGAATTCAGGGGCATTCTACCTCTGAGCTACACCCCCAGCTCCATTTTTTATTCTTTATTTTGAAACAGGGTCTCACTAAGTTGCGGAGTGCCTCACTAGGTAGCTGAGGCTGGCCGAGAATCTGGATCCTCTGGTTTCTGCCTCCCAAGTACTGGGATTACAAGCGTGCACCACCACACCCGGCTTATTTTTTATTTTGAAACAGTTTCCACATGCTGGCCTCAAACCTATGATGCTCCTGTCTCTGCCTCACAAGTACTAGATTATAGGTGTGTGACACTATACCCAGCTTAAAAAAAATTTTTTTTTTTTTGAAAGATGGTCGTACTAAATAACTGCATGACTGCATGATGGCCTCAAACCTGCAATCCTCTTGTCTTTGTCTCCTAAGTCCTGGGATTACAGGTGTGTACCACCATATCTAGCTGGTGGTTTTTTTTTTTTTTTTTTTTTTTTTGGTACTAGAGATTGAACCCAGGGCATTCTACTTCTGAGCTATACTCCAGCCCTTTCCATTTTTCATTTTGAAACAAGGTCTTGCTAAGTTGCTAAGGGTTTCATTAAATTTCTGAGGCTGAGTCACAGAAAGTGAAGAGACATATGTTTTCTTTAATATGCGCAAGCTAGGGAGTAACTGGGATATCAGAGGGCTCCAGATAATGGAGGAGAAACCTCAGTGGAGCCAGGGAAGTGGTCTAAGGGAAGGGAAAGGAGAAGACTGAAGTTCACTATTGGAAATACTAACATTGACTGTGTGTACATATGTGAAAATCCCAGTATCAGTCTCATTCCTCTGTATGGGAGGGGGCGAGATGGGGAGGTGGGGAGGCACCAAGTGCTGTGTGCATGAATGTCAATGTCAACATGATTTACATTATGATGTGAGATGATAATGCGCCAATAAAAGCACACTAAAAATTTTTTTTCTAGCTGGGTGTGGTGGCGCACACTTGTAATCCCAGTACCTGGGAGGCTGAAACCAGAGGATCTGGGTTCGCGGCCAGCCTCAGATACTTAGTGAGGCCCTCCGCAACTTAGTAAAACCCTGTTTCAAAAATAAAGAATAAAAAATAGGACTGGAGGTGTAGCTTGGAGGTAGAATGTCCCTGGGTTCAATTCCCAGTACCGCAAAAATAAATAAGTAAATAAATTACTAGGCTGGTCTTGAACCTGTGATCCTCTTGTCTCAGCTTCCCAAGTACTGGGATTACAGGTATGCACCACCATATCTGGCTTAATTTACTTTTTTTTGTGTGTGTGGTACTAAGGTGGAACCCAGGGGCATTCTATCTCTGAGCTACACCCCCAGACTTATTCTTTTATTTAGAAACAGGGTCTAAGTTACAGATGGCCTCACAAAGTTGCTGAGGCTGGCCACAAACCTGCGATCCTCTTGTCTCAGCCTCCCAAGTACTGGGATTACAAGCATGTGCCATTTTTTTTTTTTTCTTTTGGTGGTACTGGAGATTGAACCCAGGGGCATTCTACCCCCAGGCTATGCCCCCAGTCCTATTTTTATTCTTTATTTTGAAACAGGGTCTCACTAAGTTGCAGAGAGCCTAAGTAGCTGAGGCTGCCCTTGAACCTGGATGCTCCAGTCAGCCTCTCAAGTACTGGGATTACAAGCGTGAACCATGCCCGGCCACATGTGCCATTTTTTAACAAAGCTTGGTTTGTATTTTTAACAAAGATGATATGCCTCAGTCTGAGTCTTGATAGGTAACAATGTCCAGTTACAACTCATTGTCTGCCGGCATGGTGGTATAGGCCTGTGATGCCAGTACTTGGGAGGCTGAGATTGGAGGCTCATAGCTTGAAGAACAGCCTCAGCAAGTAGTGAGATTCATCAACCTAGCAAGAACTTGTTTCAGAATAAAATAAAATAGGGCTGGGGTTGTAGCTCAGAGATAAAGTGTTCCTGGGTTCAATCCCCAGTAATACACACACACACGCAGTGGGCATAGCTAAAGTAATGAAGGCGTTCAGGCAATGAATGGTGAGTGATGCTTGGGAAACACGGAGCCATAGACTAGAGCCCAGGAGCCACTAGGGACAGGCTGTTCAACAGGAGCACTGGGGAGCCTCTGTCCAGGTCTTTGTGCCCACAGCCTGGCACACACAGCAGGCCTCCCGGGCACTGCCAGATGCACTGGGTGAGGAAGGCAGTGCTGGCATCTGCCCTGACCCAGGGGCCCTGGGAGGATCTCACCTTTTTCGCTGCGGAAATGGATGCTCTGGAGCTCTTCAAAGCCACTGGTGTCTGCAGAGATGAAAGGTCAGAGGCTCAGGCCCAAGCGTCTTCCAGGGCATAGGACAGAGCTGGAGGGACCTCCCCCCCTGCTGCCCACCCCTGTCCATCCCCTAGGCCTCACACTTTTCACAGGCAGCCTCATCAGAGCCGTCAGGACAGTCTGGCGTATCATCGCACTCCAGGAAGCTGTCAATGCAGCAGCCATTGCTGCAGCGGAACTGGGAGGGGTGGCAGCTGCCAGAGCACACTGGGTGGGGGTGAGATTAGACTTAGGCACACAGCAGGTGCCAAGGGTCCACCATCTACGTGCCTACTCCCTCTCCATCAACCTTGACTCCTCCTACATGTAAACTGGGCAGATCCTAAGAGGAAGAGGCCAGGTTGGAAGGTGTGGGGTATCTGTGGTAGCTTCCACACCAGGAGGGGAGGAATGGGTTGGGCAAAGTCAAATTGGTAGGAGTATGGATATACTATAGGCTAGAGACCTGGCAGGGTGAGGGAAATAGGAAAAGGAGCAAAGCCCACCTGGATGGTGCCTTCCTTTCGAAGGGCCTGGGGAGAGAAAACAGGAGTGAGAGGAGACACGGCCAGGTTCCAGTAGGAATGAGATGACTGGGGTTGAGGAATGGGGGACTCCCGCAGCCCACCTCCTGGGCCATCAGTGAAGAGACCTCCCGTCCTGAAGGACAGTCACTTAAAAAAGCTGCCTCTCCAAGGCCCACCTTGCACATTCTTGCAGGCTAGCATACACTCTTCTTCCCGAAGGTAATTGTTCTTATTGCCCAAGCAACCACCATAAGTGAATGTCTTGCAGATCTGTTCCATGGGGTCATAGTACCAGCGGGGGAAGGCACCTCGGCAGCGGCCGACCTTGTTGGATGCGAGGCAATAGTCTAGAGGGAGAAGAGCTGGTGAGGGAAGCCTGCAGGGCCCATCAGCTGGGGGTCAGAGGGCTCTGGGTGCCACCTGCCCTCACCTTCTGTCTGCTTGGCGGAGAGCACAGTGATTGTGACGTTGGCTGTGTTCTCTGGCTGGTCTGAGCCAGTCACCATCAGCTGGAACACGTAGGTGCCTTCCTTGAGTCCCCACAACTCCACTTCATCGGGATTTTTCCTCTACACACAGAGCTGGCCATCAGGCTTGGAACCCCATAATGCCCTTGGGCTGCCCCAGGCTCTCCCAGCCATGTACCCTCCCCCAGGGAAGAGGCTTTAAATCCATCCTCACCTCTCTCCACCTGGAGCCACTGGTTGGCCTATGACCCCAGGAAGGGCACCTGGGAGGCTGAGTAGGGAAGGGGTCTGGGAGTCAGCCCAGTGTCTCACCTCCACCCTGATGTCTTTGTCACCCTTCAGTAGGTGCCAATCTGTGCTGTTCACATCCTTCAGCACCACGGGTTCCTGAGGCTGCACCTTCAAGTCTATGCCAGCCCAGGACCTAGGAATCACAGACCCTGGGAGAAAAGGGGTGGGGAGGAAGGGAAGGTCAGCTCTTGATGAGCAGACCAGGTCTCTCCTGGGGAGGAACGGTGTGGTGGACTTACCTTAGCTACCTGAGACTCAGCACCCTACATGGGGTGCAGGCAGAAGCTGACACCAAAACCAGTGTTTTGCTCTCAATTCAGGGATTGTTATATTGAAGACATTTTTAGTAGTACAACCCACTTTCTGAACAGCATGTGCTATCTAATCTCATTTAGGAAGAAAAGAAGGTGTGTGTGTTTGTACATAATTAGAGGAATAAGCTTTTTCCTATTTCCTACAATAAGCAGGTACTTGTGCCGCTTTATTTGTTCATTTTGTGTGTGTGTGTTAGTTACCAGGGATGTAACCCAGGAGCCTTCTACCCCCAGGCCACACCCCCAGACCTATTATTTTATTTTTTATTTGGAATCAGGGTCTCTTGTTTCCAAATAAAAAGTTGCTGAGAGCCTCACTAAGTTGCTGAGGCTAGCTTTGAACCTGTCTCAGCCTCTCAAGTACTAGGATTACAAGCGTGAGCCACCATGCCCGGCTACATCCCAACCCTTTTTATTTTAATTTTTCATTTCGTGACAAAGTCCCCCTAAAGTTGCTCAGGCTGGTTTCAAGTCTGCCATCCTCCTGCTTTAGCATCCCAAATTGCTGGAATTATAGGCATGTGTCACTATGCCCAGCACGATAACTGCTTTAAAAAGTTAAAGTAATGATTTCTTTAAAAGCCAAATAAGAGTCAGGCATAGTGGCACATGCCTGTAATCCCAGTATCTGGGAGGCTGAGACAAGAAGATTGCAGGTGTGAAGATAGCCTCAGTAACTTAATGAGACCCTGTTTCAAAATAGACTAAAACAGGGCTTGAAGCTGGGCGTGGTGGCGCACGCTTGTAATCCCAGCATTTGGGAGGCTGAGACCGGAGGATCCAGGTTCGAGGCCAGCCTCAGCTACCTAGTGAGGCACTCCGCAACTTAGTGAGACCCTGTTGCAAAATAAAGAATAAAAGCCGGGCGTGGTGGCGCACGCTTGTAATCCCAGCATTCAGGAGGCTGAGACCGGAGGATCCGGGTTCGTGGCCAGCCTCAGCTACCTAGTGAGGCACTCCGCAACTTAGTGAGACTCGGTTTCAAAATAAAGAATAAAAAAAATAGGGCTGGGGGTATAGCTCGGAGGTAGAATGCCCCTGAGTTCAATCCCCAGTACCGCAAACAAACAAAAAAAAAAAAAAAAAAAAAAAAAAAAAAAAAAAGGG
>PVLC010022096.1:0-16308 GCA_004027655.1 Graphiurus murinus | reverse complement strand
TCTGAGCTACACCTCCAGCTCTAATTTATTTTTTTTAATTTTTATTTATTTATTTTTGCGGTACTGGGGATTGAACTCAGGGGCATTCTACCTCGGAGCTATACCCCCAGCCCTATTTTTTTTTATTCTTTATTTTGAAACCGAGTCTCAGTAAGTTGCAGAGTGCCTCACTAGGTAGCTGAGGCTGACTGCGAACCCGGATCCTCCGGTCTCAGCCTCCCGAATGCTGGGATTACAAGCGTGTGCCATCACGCCCGGCTCTAATTTATTTTTTATTTGGAAATAGGAGCTCGCTAAGTTGCTGAGAGCTTCACTAAATTGCTGAGGCTGTCCTTGAACCTGCAATCTTCCTGTCTCAGCCTCCCAAGTACTGGGGTTACAGGCATGCGCCACTGTATCCGGCTCCAAAAGATTTAAAAAAAAAAAAATAGAAAAGAAATTGAGTCAGGTATGGTAGCGTACTTGTAATCCTAGTACTTGGGAGTGTGAGACAGGAGGACTGCAGGTTTGAGGCCATCCTCAGCTACTTAGTGAGACCCTCCGCAACTTAGTTAGACCGTTTCAAAAAAAAGAATAAAAAATAGAGCTGGGGGTATAGCTTGGAAGTAGAATGCCCCTGGCTTCCATCCCCAGTACCAGACAAAAAATAAAATAAAAAGGTAGTAGGGCATACCTAAAATCCAAATATACTTGGGAAGCTAAGATGGGAGGATCTCAGGTTCAAGATCAGCCACAGCAATTTAGCAAGACTCTCAGCAACCTAGTGAGACCCTCGTTTCAAAACAAAAAATAAAAAAGGTCTGGGGTATAGCTTGGAGGTAGAATGCCTTTGGGTTCAATCCCTGGTACCACACACAAAAACAATAGCTAAATAAAGCTGGGCATAGTGGCTCACGCCTTTAATCCCAGCACTTGGGAGGCTAAGACAGGAAGATCCTAGGTTTGAAGCTAGCCTCAGCAACTTAGTGAGGCCCTATTTCAAAGTAAAAAATAAAATAGGGCTACAAGCTCAGAGGTAGAATGCCCCTAGGTTCAATCCCCAATACCATAAATAAATAAACAAACAAACATAATTAATTAATAAATAAATATAAAAAGCAAAAAGGGCTAGAGGTATAGCTCAGTGATAGAGTGTCCCTGGGTTCAATCCCCAGTATTTCAAACAAAACAAAACAAACAACTAAAGCCAGGCGTGGTGGCATGCCCTTGTAATCCCAGTACTTGGGAGGCTGAGACAGGAGGATCTCAGGTTTGGGGCCAGCCTCAGCTACTTAGTAAGGCCCTCTGCAACTTAGCGAGACCCTGTTTTAAAATAAAGAAAAAAAAAATAGGGCTGGGGATGTAGCTCAGAGGTAGAATGTCCCTAGGTTCAATCCTCCACACTACAAAAAACAACTAAAGGAACTCATCACCACTCACTCTACCAGTCTAGGTCACACCGAAAACCCCATCTGGATTGAGGCCTTAAGCAGAGTCCCTGGGGAAATGGAGCAGGCCTCATAATCTCTGCCATCTCTGACTCTAAAAGAGGTCATGAGAGAGCTACACCCCCCTTAATCTGACAGTCTGTGCCTAAGGTTTCCTCCATCTCAGGGATGAGAACCAGAGAAGACAAGCAGAACTCCTGCTTGTAGCGGGCTGGATGGTCCCCCCAGGCTCCCACCAAAGATCTGTCCACAGCAAACCGCTGGAACTTATGAATGACCTTATTTGAGAAAAGGTTATTTGCAGAAGTGCTTATGTAAAAGACAAGGTAGGAGACACTAAGAAAAGGGGGGACCAGAGCAGGCTACGGGATGAAAGGAAGGCTCTCTGGAGAAGGGAGGAAGGATTTAAACGTTTTTGTCTAGCCGGCTGTGGTGGCGCATGCTTGTAATCCCAGTACTTGGGAGGCTGAAACCAGAGGATCTGGGTTTGAGGCCAGCCTCAGCTACTTAGTGAGACCCTGTTTTAAAATAAAGAATAAACAATAGAAATGGGGGTATAGCTAGGAGGTAGAATGCTCCTGGGTTCAATCTCCAGTACCACACACACACACAAAAAAGTTTGTGTGGGTGGTTGTGGGGAAGAATGTTTGTTGTTGCTGGTGACAGCAGAAAATGTGAGAAACTCAACTTGTAAGGCTAGTTCGGTGGGCAGTAAGGAGACCAGCCAGGCTGGGACAAACTTTAAAGTACCCGGGCTGCCAGACCAGGGTGTTTGGACACAGAGTAACATTCAAATATGTATGTGTGTGTGTGTTGTGTGTGTGTGTTTGTGTTTTGGTGTGGTACTGGAGGCTGAACTCAGGGGACACTGGCCATGAGTGATGGAGCAGCGTCCTGGAGGTCTGGGCAATGCCAGACATAGACCTCCAAAATGCAGAATTGAAGCCCAGGAGTCCAAAGGGGAGGGCCTAGGACTCCCAGCTGTTCACACATCTGTCTGGAAGGGTTCTGTGAAGCAAGGAGGCTAGCAGGTTTACCAGAGTAGCAACTCAGGGCAGTTGCAACAGGAGGGGACTGAATCAAAGGGCAACTCAGGGAATGAAAATGAAGATGTGAGAAACACCAGTGGGCAGACGCTTCAGGCTTCTCACGGGCTCTGGGAACTAGGGAGGAAGAGTCAGGGCACAAGTGGAAGGGAAACCAGGTTTTGAGGGAACATGTGGGTTCAGTCATAGAGAAGCTGAATTGGAGGCCAGGAAGATTCCCCACACCCAGCAGACAGTGGGAGATGTGTGTGAGTGCTCCAGAGAGGCCAGGCTGCAGTCAGATCTGGAGGTGTATTGCTAACAAAGCTACCACTTTGCTGGGTGTACCAAGTGTATGCTGGATACCATAGTGGAGACTGGGCTGCATTATCTGCAGCATGGGGCACACTGGCCTTCGAGCCAAATTCAGAACACCATGGTTTTGTGTGTGTGTGTGGCACTGGGGATTAAACCCAGGGGCATTCTACCTCTGAGCTATATCCCCAGCCCTATTTTATTTTTATTTGGAAGCAGGGTCTCGCTAGGTTGATCAGAGTCTCACTGCCTAAGACTGTCCTAGAACCTTCGATCCTCCTGTCTCAGCCTCCCACGTACTAGGATTACATGCCCGGCCCACCGTGAGTTTTTTTGTTTTTTGGGTATAGGGTCTCTAAATTGCCCAGGCTGGCCACAAATTTGTGATCTTCCTGCCTCAGTCTCACAAGTAGCTCCGATTATAGGTGTGCACCACCAAGCTTGGTTTTCATCACCTTTTTTTTTTTGTGGTACTGGGGATGGAACCCAGGGGCATTTTACCCCCAACCCCATTATTTATTCTTTATTTTGAAATAGGGTCTCACTAAGTTGCAGAGTGCCTCACTAAGCAGCTGAAGCTGGCCGTGAACCCAGATCCTCCAGTCTCAGCCTCCCAAATGCTGGGATTACAAGCGTGCGCCACCACGCCCGGCATTACCTACTTTCATAAATGCTCTGCTACAATAATTCTCATCCTCTTTTCAGATAAGAAAACTGACACCTGGGAGGTTAAATGACTTGTCCAGCGTTACGGATCAGTTTCTGAATGGTAAGGCTGGGATCTGAACCTAGGTCTTTCTTTTTTGTTTTCTCCAAAACATCACGGTACAGGGTCACCATCTGCTCAGAAGTATAATTTTGATTGCTTTTATAATCTTGAGTATTTTTGTTTTCATTTTTTAGTTTACATAATGTACACAATATAAAATCTAAAAAGAGCTGGGCGTGGTGGCACACACTTATAATCCCATTACCTGGGATGCTGAGAGAGGAGAATCGCAGGTTTGCGGCCAGCCTCAGCTACTTAGTGAGGCCCTGTTTCAAAATAAAGAATAAAAATTAGGACTGAGGGTGTAGCTCAGCAGTAGAATGCCCTGGGTTCCACCCCCAGTGCCACAAAAAAATAAAATAAAATCTAAAAGGTACAAAAAGAAGCCGGGTGTGGTGGCGCACACTTGTAATCCCAGCATTTGGGAGGCTGAGACCGGAGGATCCGGGTTCGTGGCCAGCCTCAGCTACCTAGTGAGGCACTCCGCAACTTAGTGAGACCTTGTTTCAAAATAAAGAATAAAAATATGGCTGAGGTGTAGCTTGGAGGTAGAATGCCCCTGGGTTCCACCCCCAGTACCGCAAAAAAAAAGGATGTGTTGACAGACACTGAGATTGTTTCCAATTCTTCACTATTATAAATACTACTACAGTGAATAAGTGGCTGGTAAGCTATTGTACACATGTATAAGTTGAACCACAAAATGAATTCTTACCAGTGGCATTGTGTCAAGGGTAACATGTGCAGGTGTGATGGCGCATGCCTGTAATTCCAGTACTGGGGAGGCTGAGACAGGAACATCGCAGGTTAAAGGACAGCCTTAGCAAGTAGTGAGACTCTCATCAACCTAGCAAGACCCTATTTTAAAATTTAAAAAAAAAAAAAAAAAACAGGGCTGGGAGTGTAGCCTGGAGGTAGAGTGCCCCTGGGTTCCATCCCCAGTACCACACACACATAAAAAGGTAACATGCATCTACAATTCCAACAGATATGGCCAAACTGCCCTCCATGGGGAGGCTCTACGGTAAGTTATTTCAAGTGTAAGAGTGAGTACAGAGCAGGAAGAGAAGATAAAGTAAAGAACGGCTGGTAGGAGGCTCAATCACAAGATTCTCTGTGGATAAGGCAGAGAAAGGAGAGCCAACTGGGGGCTCAGGAAAGTGGTTCATGTGGTTGAGAAGACCCCAGGACATACAGTGACAGCAAAAAGGATGGGAGGAGACTGAGACTGGAGGATCCGGGTTCGTGGCCAGCCTCAGCTACCTAGTGAGGCACTCCGCAACTTAATGAGACCCTGTTTCAAAATAAAGAATAAAAAATAGGGCTGGGGGTATAGCTCCAAGGTAGAATGCCCTTGAGTTCATTCCCCAGTACTGCAAAAAAGAAAAAAAAAAGGACAGGAGGAGAGAGGTTTCACAGGAAAGCATATCAAGCAGTACAGAGACCTACAAAACAAAAAACATAACTAGGTTCCAGGGACTCAGGGAAAATATAAGGAGAGCAGGAATGGCAAGTGGCTGTCCAGAAGCAACGCTGGCTCTGGTACTCAGAAGACCCTGAGAGATGAGCCTAGGAGGCAGTGGGCTGGGTGAGGCCTGTTCCTCCCTCCTTGCATTTTGTAGAAAACAACCAGCTGTCTGAAAAGGGGAAGACAGACAGACTACTTAGAAGTCTACCTAGCAGACAGGCTAGTCCCCCAACCTCACACACCAGACCCCTAGGTAGAAGTGGCAGGCAGAGTGGTACGGCAGAGCTTGGGCTGAAGGAGAACTTCCCCTCCCCCTTTAACTATCCTTGCCAGGCCCCAGGACCAAGGGGCAGATGACCTGCCCTGCCACTCCCTTCTTCCCACCCCTAGAGAGCAAAGGGCTAGGATGGCAATAAAACGGGCCCTCCCCAAGCTGCCAGGCCTCAGGACATCTCCAGGGAAACACAGACTCCACCTTCTAAGCTGCCAGCCTTACCACAGGAAAGGAGGAGGGCAGGAGCAAGGGAGAGGAGGGACAAGTTGGTAGGCCTCCAGGTGGGGGAATCTGAACTGACTGACCTGGCCACAGTTGGGGAGGAAGGGTGCTGGTGGGGGGAGGCAAACTGACCCATCCTAGAGAGGATTTCTCTATCCAAAATGAGAATCAGAGCTGGGCGTGGTGGTGCATACTTGTAATCCCAGCATTTGGGAGGCTGAGACTGGAAGCTCCAGGTTCACGGCCAGCCTCAGCTACCTAGTGAGGCCCTCCACAATTTAGTGAGACCCTGTTTCAAAATAAAGAATAAAAAATAGGACTGGGGGTGTAGCTTGGAGGTAGAATGCCCCTGGGTTCAATCCCCAGTACGGCAAAAACAAGCAAACAAACAAAACGAGAATCAAAGGTTTAAAAGCCCGAATCACCCAGCTTGCCTGGCCTCCTCCTTCCCCCCCTCACCCCCAGAGCTCACACACATAGTTTCCCCCATTTCTCAGAGCACTGTAGCACCCTGTAAATGGCCTAGAATGGCCTGGGGTTCACTCACAGTCCAAGCCCCACCCAGCTCCTTAAATGCCCCAGAAAAGGCCACTCCTTTCCCCACCTTGTTCCAAATAGGCTAATTCCATACTGGGGGTTTCCACATGCAAAAAGCTGGACCCAGGTGACCCTGATCCAGCTCAACTTCTTTGACCAGACTTCAGAGTTTCAAGCTCTGGCCCTGGAATGGGGCCTCTCAGAGCAGGAATGGCACTAGTACTCAATTAGAGTCATCCCGACCTACACTATCTGCTGTTTCCTTGTGGAACAGGCTCCAGCCTAGTCCACAGATGGTATTCCCCCCTCTCCCAGAATCCCCATCTCATCTCTCCTCAGAAACCCAGGAGAGCTACCAGAAAGTCAGAGAAAAGAAAGGACCTTTGGCTTAGGAGAGGTACTAGCCCAGGAAAAGGCTGGGAAGTCCCTTCTCCACTTTCCAAACAGACTACCTTTGACTCAGCCCCAGCCAGTCCTAATTCCTGAACTCCCCAATCTTTGATTTTGTTATCTGCTGGCTGTTTTGGGTCAGAATGCTAGGTTTCTACTGGAAAAGTGGTCTCCTGTGAAAAAGAGTGGAGGACTTTTGGAGGTCACCCATGGGGTGACTCCTAGGTTTATCTTTTTTTTTTTTTTTTTTTTTTTGCGGTACTGGGGATTGAACTCAAAGGCATTCTACCTTCGAACTACACCCCCAGCCCTATTTTTTTATTCTTTATTTTGAAACAAGGTCTCACTAAGTTTCGGAGTGCCTCACTAAGCAGCTGAGACTGACCGCGAACTCGGATCCTCTGGTCTCAGCCTCCCAAATGCTGGGATTACAAGCGTGCGCCACCACACCCGGCTCCTACGTTTATCTTTTACGGGCATTTATTATCCTGGGCACATTATTTAACATGGGGAACTCGGTTCTCTAATCTAAAAAATAGTTGATTATGAAGAGCGTCCTTCTCAAAGATTGTTGAATGAGGCCTGACAGGCTGTGTGACATAGCAATCAGTAACTCTAAACAGCTAGCAGAGATTATTTCCTGCCCCGAAGCCCCACTTGGCCAGAAAAGCAGGTGGAGAAAAATGGGGAGGGAAGGCTCTGGACCAGTTCTGATCCCAGATTGAGCTGACTGCTCAATCAGAGGAGCCCGGGCCTCCATTTTGCCCTTATATCAGGAAGTAAACTAGGTGAGCAGTTTGGCTATCAAATCCTAAGCAGGAAGAGCCCTGCCTGGCTCACATGTGTGTGCACGCACACATATACACACACCTGCCTGGACAGCTGACATCCCTCCCCTACCAGGTATACATACCACTGGGCTGACTCACCCAGCAACCCTCCTCACCCCTCCACCCAGCGCCTCTAGGCTATTGTGTCCTCAATACTGCCCCTTTCCCTTTGGGTCAACCCCAGACTGGGCTTGTTTTTTACTTTTTTCCTTGTGGCACTGGGGGTAGAATCCAGGGATGTTCTACCTCTGAAGCCATACTCCCAGACTTATTTTATTTTGATTTTTTTTTTGGCTGAACCCAGGCATTCTACCTCCAAGCTACACCCCCAGCCATATTTGGTTATTTTTTTTTATTTTTTTATTTTTTATTTTTTTGCAGTATTGGGGCTTGAACACAGGGAATTTCTACCTCCGAGCTACACCCCCAGTCCCATTTTTTATTCTTTATTTTGAAACAGGGTCTCACTAAGTTGTGGAGGGCCTCACTAAATAGCTGAGGCTGGCCTAGAACCCGGATCCTCCTGTCCCAGCCTCCCAAGTATACTGGGATTACAAGCGTGCGCCAGACTTATTTTATTTTGAAACAAGGTCTTGCTAAATTACCATGCATTGGCCTTGAATATGCAATCCTCCTATCTCAACCTCCCAAGTACTGGGATTATAGGTGTGTAATCCAGCTCTGGGCTTGTTCTTTAGTCTTTGAGATCTGGCTGTTTTTCCTGGACCACCAAAAGGCCAATCTGTTCACAGGAGTACAAAGATGCTAAGGAGTCCCACATCCAGGCAGTGGAGGGGTCTATGACCAGGCTCACTTGCCAAGGCCTCAAAGTGCCTAGGACAGTGCTTGGCAATGTCCTTTCTAGTCACCAGGCTGCATCCAGACAGCTCACTCTGACTCAGCCTATTAGGGCTGGAGGTGGAAATCCTGGGGGCTTCCATCCTCTCTCCCATATACACATCCCAGAGCCAGGTCTCCCTGGGCACTACCAGCAATCACCTCTGAACATCTGAATTCAGAAGGCAGAGTTTGGGCTCTGGAATGTTCCCTCCTCCCCACTCACATCCCCTTTGTTTGTATACTTCCGACTGAAGGAGTCGGGGTAGAATTGGACTTTCCTCTCTAACTCCTTTCTGATGCCTGCCTGCCTGCCTGCCTCAGGACTCCCTTTCTGTGCCTCTTCAGATCCATTCAAGCTTGTTTACCTCCAAAGCCTTGGGTCCGAAGCTCGCGGTAGGAGCGGTAAACCTCGCGTGTGAGGTAGTTGATGAAGCCCTTCCTAGGCGCGAACTTGCACACGAAGTTCTTCTCGTAGAGGCAGTTCATGAGAAAGCAGGCGGAGATGGCGTCCTCGCCGCCGTCGGGCTGCAGCTCCACCAGCGCCAGGTTGCAGTTCTGGGTGGTGCAGCAGGCGCGTACGCAATCCCAGCTGCGGCGCACCGTGGGGGAACCCAGGAAGGCGGCCCCATTGCTGATGGAGGCCTCATTGTCGAGCACGAAGGCAGGGACCCCGGGGGTGAAGTGGTCCAGGCAGGCAGCTCCCTCAGATAGCCCAGGGGGTGGGGGCGGCAGCCCGGCATCGGTGCCCTGAAGACCGAGAGCGCACAGAAGCCACACGGCGACCGCAGGGAGGCCGACCTGGGCAAGGCGGGCGCCGGCCATCGTCCTCCCAGGGGCCGTCGCCCTCCTCCCCAGGGGGGTCACCTTCACAGTGCGGGCCTCTGGATTCCGAGGGTGCTTGTGACCTGAGAGAGGGGAGGGGACAGAGGAGGAGACACACCTGATCAGCCGGGGAGACTGCGGGAGGCGGGCAGGCCGGCAGGAAGTAGGGGGCTCTGAGCCCCCCAGGTGAAGGGGCTCGCAGGCCGACCGGGAGGGTCCCCGCCGACGGACGCGCAGATGCGCTGCTACGGAGCTCACGTACCCCGACGCGCGAACCGGCGCCGAACAAACGGCCAGACATGCTCGGAGCCCGCTCCGCCTCCGCCTCGCGCTCGGCGCCCGGGTTACCTGCGCAGGTGAGTGGGGTGGGGCCTGACCTGCCGAGGACGCGGGCCCGGCTTCCTGCGCGGCTCAGGCCGCGGCTTCCGCCCCGGTGCCGGGCGCTCGGGGGATCTGCCACTTCCTCCCTCAAGTTTCTGGTGAAACTGAGTCAGCGCGGCCGGGGCGGGGCGGACGTTAACCCCCGAGCCGCCGGCCACGCCCACGCCCGGTGCGCCCCTGCGCGCCCTTCCCAGCGCGACTTCCGGCTTGGCGCGGCGCGGCGCCGCCCGAGGTCGCCGACCCCTCCGAGCACTTGGAGGCCCGGGGGCGCCCGGCCTGGCCCAGGCGGCGCTACGCGGCTCCGCAGGGGCTGGCCTCCTGGGGGGGCCCTGCGCCCCAGGAGTGCATCCCCAACTCGAAAGTCCGAGAAGAGGTCGGGACACGGTCCCGAAGTTGGCACGTAGGGCTCCTTTCCGGTCCGAGCCAGCATTTCCAGCTCCAGGCCGGAGGCGCTTGGGAAGGAGCTGGAGAAGTGGGAGAAAGCCCGATGCACGGAATCTCACCAACTGTAGGGACATCAGTTCCATTTCCTGGCGGGAAGAGAACCCAGAAGCTGGGTGGCTGCACCTGTGATAACTGGAATTGGGATGACTGCTCCTGTGTCATCGCCCTAGCCAGCCTTCCTTTGCCAGAGTGAGAAATGGAGGCGGGTCCCCTTGTCCAGGCTTCCCTGCCTGACCTGTTAGGTAGTTAGAGATGGGCAGCGCAGGAAAAGAAATGGGACAGGATTTGACCAGGCCGCCTGAGAAGAGATAAGAAGCTACAACTGCAGTTTTAGAGACTGCCTTCAGCCGCCAAGGTTTCACTGACACTCCCAGGAGAAAACAGCCCAGACCCAGCCGTGACTGGAAAAGAGATTGTGACCTCCTCAAGTGCATATGCATTAGGGGGAAAGGTGTCTAGACTAAATAAAACTTGTCGCCTGGAGCCGAGCGTGGTGGCGCGCGCTAGTAATCCCAGGATTTAGGAGCCTGAGACCGGAGGATCGCAGGTTCGCAGCCAGACTCAGATACTTAGCGAGGCCCTCTGCAACTTAGTGAGACCCTGTTTAAAAATAAAAAATAGGACTGGGGTATGGCTTGGAAGTCGAATGCCCTAGGTTCCATCCCCTGTACCACAACAAACAAACCTTTGACCTGGAAGATTTCATGTGCTTTTCCACGCCTGAAAATTGACCACTCCAGAGGTAGCTTCTTTGTTTCATGCCATTTCTCAACCCGGGAATGCAGCCCTTCCCAGACTCTCTAAGACGAAACCCAGCCCTTTCCTGGAACATAACACGACCCTTTCTCTGAAATGTAAGCCCCCTTTTCAAGGCTTTCTGTTACTATTATGCTCCCACTTCCTAAATAAACCTCTAATATTCCTTGTTTGTGCTTTCTATTTGTTTCTTTTTCTTTTTTTTTTGCGGTACTGGGGATTGAACTCAGGGGCATTCTACCTCCGAGCTACACCCCCAGCCCTATTTTTTATTCTTTATTTTGAAACCAAGTCTCACTAAGTTGAGGAGTGCCTCACTAGATAGTTGAAGCTGGCCTCGAACCCGGATCCTCCCGTCTCAGCCTCCCAAATGCTGGGATTACAAGCCTGCGCCACCATGCCTGGCTTGTGCTTTCTATTTGAAATCGTTCTCTCAGGAAGCAAGAACTGAGGTAACTGTGCTATAATATTAGTTTCTAGGGAAATCATTACCCAGTGATAGACCCACAGTGGTTCCCTCAACTTGGAAGCAGCTGTATTAATGCCATTCACAAAACTGTGGACTTTTTAAACCAAAGCTTATTGCTTTTCCTGAGTGAAAAACTCTCGAAAGAAGACCATTCTCAGCCAGGCATGGTGGCCCACGCTTGTAATCCCAGTACTTTGGGAGGTTGAGACAGGAAGATTGCGGGTTCATGGCCAGCTTCAGCTACGCCCTCAGCAACTTAGTGAGCCCCTGATTCAAAATAAAGAATAAAAAATAGAGTCAGGGGTATAGCTTGAAGGTAGAATACCCCTGGGTTCAACTCTAGTACCAAAAAAAAAAAAAAGAAAGAAAGAAAAAACATTCTCTGTATACACGGCAGGACTAATATACTCTTCCCCCCCCCCCAAAAAGAGATTCCATATCTTGTTCCTTTATTTTAGTACTGGAGATCAAACCCAGGGGCATTCTACCTCCGAGCTACAACCTCAGCCCT
The DNA here is from genome assembly GCA_004027655.1 of Graphiurus murinus. Lineage (NCBI taxonomy): Eukaryota > Metazoa > Chordata > Mammalia > Rodentia > Gliridae > Graphiurus > Graphiurus murinus. The sequence goes on along the minus strand of PVLC010022096.1, from coordinate 4,828 downwards.
TTTTTGTTTTGTTTTGAAACAGGGTCTTCCTAGGTTGCTGAGAGTTTCACTAAATTATTCAAGTTGGTCTTGAACCTGTGATCTTCCTGTCTCAGTCTCCCATGTACTTGGATTACAGGCATGCGCCACCATGCCTGGCTTAGATTCCACATCTTTTCATGATGTGTTTACAACCCCTGATCCAAGCCAGGCATAGTGGCACATGCTTGTAATCTCAGTACTTGGGAGACTGAGACAGGAGAATCACAGGTTCTTGGCCAGCCTCAGCTACTTAGTGAGACCCTCCACAACTTAGTGAGACCCTGTTTCAAAATAAAGAATAAAAAGTAGGACTAGGGGTGTAGCTCGGAGGAAGAATGCCCCTGGGTCCAATCCCCAGTACCGCAAAAAAAGAAAAAGAAAAAGAAAAAATAGACTGGAGCCGGGCGTGGTGGCACACATTTGTAATCCCAGTACTTGAGAGGCTGAGACTGGAGGATCTGGGTTCACGGCCAACCTCAGCTACTTAGTGAGGCTCTCTGCAACTTGGAGAGACCCTGTTTCAAACTAAAGAAGTAAAAATAGGACGGGGATGGAGCTCGGAGTAGAATGCCCCTGAGTTCAATCCCCAGTAATGCAATATATATATATATAACTGGGGATGTAGCTCAGAGGTAGAATGCCCCTGGGCTCAATCCCCAGTATGGAAAATAATAAATAAATAAATAAATAAATAAATAAATAAATAAATAAAACAACCCCTGCTCCAATGGGAACATTCTTCCCTATTTCTCACCTACAGCAGCTTTGCCTACCAGATCTTGAAGCCAAGGATAATATTCCTTCATGAACTACAACATCTTTCTGCTGCCCACAATATGGTGTTGGGGGTGGGAACTGGGATATGCCTTCTCTTCTCTAGATTTTCTGGGGTGTTACACAGCCCTTGCCATAGTGGTGGCCATGATGGTGTGCTGGGAAGAAAGCAAATGATTATGCAGTTACTGGGAATATAGGGTTTTGTCAAGATTTAATTCCTGCCTTTCCTGATAGTTTATACAATCAAGAATTCTAATACAAGCTGGGCATGGTGGCACACGCTTGTAATCCTAGTACTTGGGAGGTTGAGACAGGAGGATTGCAGGTTCACAGCCAGCCTCAGCTACTTAGTGAGGCCCTATTTCTTTTTTTTTCTTTTTTTACAGTACTGGGGATTGAACTCAGGGGCATTCTACCTCTGAGCTACACCCCCAGCCCTATTTTTTATTCTTTATTTTGAAACAGGGTCTCACTAGGTAGCTGAGGCTGGCCATGAACCTGGATCCTCTGGTCTCAGCCTCCCAAATGCTGGGATTACAAGCGTGAGCCACCACGCCCAGCTATGAGGCCCTATTTCAAAATAAAGAGTGAAAAATAGGGCTGGAGGTGTGGCTTGGAGGTAGAATGCCCCTGGGATCAATCCCCCGTACTGCAAAAAAAAAAAAGCTAATACAGAAGAATATTACCCTATGGTGATATGACATTACTAGAAGTTTATCATTACACCCATCATGCACCATTACAAAACCTACATTTATCAGACACCGAGAATGCCCAAACCCTACTCCTAAGCACTTAACACACATTACCCAATATAATCAAACCAAACCAAAGGAGTAGTTGCTATTTTCATTCCCATTCTACAGATGAGCAAACAGGCTCAGACAGGTGAACTAACTTGTTGGGTCATACTGCTGTTAAATGGCAGAGCAGAGATTGGAGCTCAGGTAGGCCAACTTCATTGCTTCAATGCCTAAACACTGGTCTTTATGGTATGAGCATTTCTAACTTTATCTGTAAGTTCCACCATCACCTCAGATTTAACTTGTCTGGAATAAAAGCTCATATTCAAGTGTGAGCAGCCACCATTTGTTGTGATGCCTGCTGCTGTGGTGTGTCCCTTCTGAAACTCAGGATTGTGGCTGTGTCAGGAGGCGGGGCTTTAAAGAGTTGATTAGGTCATTAAGAGGGATTAGTGCCCTTCTTAGGGATTGGGTCAATTCTTGATGGACTGGATTAGTTACCACAAGAGCAGGTTATTATAGAGCAAGGCTGCCCCTCATGTTTTGCCGCTTCTGTACACGCCCACTTGCGTGAGGCCCTCACCAGATACAGGCCCACAGATCTTAGACGTCTAGGCTCTGGAACCATGAGCTAAATAAACTTCTTTCATATAGAAATTACTTAGTCACAAGCTGTATATGGTGGCACATGCCTATAATCCTAGTTTTTGGGAGGCTGGAACAGAAGGATCTCAAGTTTGAGGCCAGAGCCTGGTAACTTAGGCCCTATTTCAAAATAAAAAAGGGCTGGAGGGTAGCTCAGAGGTAGAATGCCATTGGTTTCAATACCCAGTGTCACAAAAAGTAAAATAAATTTCTTAGTCTCATATATTCCGTTAAGCAATAGTAAATCAACTAAGACACCTACTGTGTACTTTCCAGGTGTGACATATGTAATTGCTAGTGGTCTGACAACTCTGAAAGTTGTTTCCACCATGCAGAGAGGTTCAGTAACTATTGAGGTCCCTCAGTGAAGAGTGGGAAACAGGATTATATTCAGTTGAGCCATGTTTAGACTGAGTCATATTTAGACTACTGTGTTTAATGTGTGTGTGTATGCGTGGGCACCCGCCCAGGGGCATTCTACCCCAAGCTACACCCCTAGCCCTATTTTACTGTATTTTCTTTACTTTGAAACAGGCCTTCACTAAGTTGCTGAGGCTGACCATGAACCTGTGATCCTCCAGTCTCAGCCTCCGGAGTATTGGGATGACAGGTGTGCACCACCTCGCCCAGCTCTTTTTTTGTTGTTTAATTGGTACAATGTAATTGTACATAACACTGTAATTTGTTAGGACATGTTTGTAATGCACATGACATAATCTGGTCAATTTCATTCTCCAGTCCTCAACTTTCCTTCCCCCTCATCCCTTGGTCCTCCTCTTCTGTTCTACTGGTCTCTCTTCTATTTTCGTGATATTCATTCATTCTCATTCTATCCATCTATCTATATTGTACTGACAATGAAACCAGGGGCATTCTACCTCTGAATTACACCCCTAGTCCATTTTCTTTTAATTTTGAAACAGGGTTTCCCAAAATTACTGAAGGTCTTGCTAAGTTGCTGAGGCTGGCCTTGAACTTGCCATCCTCCTCTCTCAGCTCTTAAGTACTGGGATTACAGGTGTACACCACCATGCCCAGCTTTGTTTCATTCTTTTCTTCTTCTTTTCCTTTTTTTTTCTCTCTACCTTCCACCTATGAGAAAAACCATATAGCCCTTGACTTTCTGAATCTGATTTATTCTTACTGTGATGCTCTCCATAATTTTGGTCTTCATTATGACAAAAGACTCCATTGTGTATATATATCATGTATAACTCTCCTCACACCCAAATGGATTCTATTTCTCTTCTCTTTGACTTAAGAGCTTGCTTTGACCAATGGGAACAGCAGAAGTGGTACCACATAACTTCTAGGCCTAGACTTAAGAAATCCTAAGGTAACCTGGCGTGGTGGCGCACACTTGGAATCCAGCATTCGGGAGGCTGAAACCGGAGCTACCTAGTGAGGCACTCCATAACTTAGTGAGACCCTGTTTCAAAATAAAGAACAAAAAATAGGGCTGGGGGTATAGCTTGGAGGTAGAATGCCCCTGAGTTCAATCCCCAGCACCATAAAAAAAAAAAAAAAAAAAAAAAAAAGTCCTAAGGTCACCATTTTTCCCTCTTAGAGTTGTGTCAGAAAGAAGTTTTAAAAGGGTGGGTAGAGCTGGGTGTGGTGGCGCACGCTTGTAATCCCAGCATTTGAGAGGCTGAGACCGGAGGATCCGGGTTCGCGGCCAGCCTCAGCTACCTAGTGAGGCACTCCGCAACTTAGTGAGACTCGGTTTCAAAATAAAAAAAAGAAAAAAAATAGGGCTGGGGGTGTAGCTCGGAGGTAGAATGCCCCTGAGTTCAATCCCCAGTACCAAAAAAAAAAAAAAAAAAGAGTGGGAGAGCAGGGCATGGTGGCACATGCTTGTAATCCCAGCATTTGAGAGGCTGAGACCAGAGGATCTGGGTTCCTGGCCAGCCTCGGCTACTTAATGAGGCCCTTTGCAACTTAGTGAGACCTTGTTTCAAAATAAAGAATAAAATAGGGCTGGAGGTGGAGCTCAGAGGTAGAATACCCCTGGGTTCAATCCCCAGTACCAAAAAAAAAAAAAAAAAAAAAAAAAAATGGATAGAACTGGAAATATCAGAGTAAGGGCAAGTTTGTTATAAGAAATTTTAGTTTCAGCTGGGCATGGTGGCACACACCTAGAATACCAGTAATTTGGAAGCTAAGACAGGAGTATCACAGGTTTAAGACCAGCCTCAGTAACTTAGCAAGACCCTCAGCAATTTAGTAAGACCCTGTTTCAAATTAAATATAGCAAGGGCTAGGGGTGTAGCTCAGAGATAGAATGTTCCTGGGTTAAATTCTTTAGGACTTAAAAAAAAAAAAAAAGGAAGAAGAAAAGAAAATTTGGCTTGATATTTGTACATGTATATGTTGCAATATTAAATTAATTCCTTACTCTGACTCATGGTCCATATTTTGAAAAAATATAGTATTAAGAAATGTAAGCCGGGCGTGGTGGTGCACGCTTGTAATCCCAGCATTCGGGAGGCTGAGACCGGAGGATCCGGGTTCGCGGCCAGCCTCAGCTACCTAGTGAGGCACTCTGCAACTTAGTGAGACCCGGTTTCAAAATAAAGAATAAAAACTAGGGCTGGGGGTGTAGCTCGGAGGTAGAACGCCCCTGAGTTCAATCCCTAGTACCG
>PVLC010022095.1:0-27147 GCA_004027655.1 Graphiurus murinus | reverse complement strand
GGAGGAGGAGGAGGGGGAGGAAGAGGAGGAGGAGGGGGGGGGAGAAGGAGGAGGAGGAGGAGAAGGAGAAAGAGAAGAGAAGAAAGAAGAGATACTACAGTATTTGGGAGGCTGGCACAGGAGGATCACAGGCTCTCAGCCAGCCTCAGCAACTTAGTAAGACCCTCAGCAACTTAGCGAGACTCTGTTTCAAATAAAAAATAAAAACAGCTCAGGGTGTAGCTCAGGGACAGAATGCCCCTGGGTTCAATCCTCAGTATGAAAATAAATAAATAAATAAATATCCCTATAAAAAACGAAAAGCTGTCACCCACTCTTTTGCTGGCAAGGTGCGTGGAGGTTTTCTGAGCCCTGGAGAAGGTCCCCTTCCTTCCCTTCCTGATGGTGTCTGTTTACCTTAGAGGGGAGTTAGTCCAGTCTTTCTATTTTACAACTGGGGAAACTGAGATCCAGAGAGTGAAAGTGACTTGCCCAAAGATACACAACTGGGAATCAACAGGCCTCTGGTAAGTTGGGAGGACGGAGGTGTATTCATTGATCCTCCCCAGTGAAACTGGGCTAAACTGGAGCCACTGTCCCCCCAGGCTCCGGCCACCAAGCTGCCGTTCTCCTGTGCTTATTGGAAAGCATGCCATAGGTTTACTTTATTCAACATTCAAGAAAGCTAAGGAGGGGCTGGCGTGCAGCTCCAGGATGTGGTAGAGTGCATGCTTAGCATGTCATGTGAGGCTACGGGTTCCATCCCCAGCACAGGGAAAAAAGAAAAAAAAAAAAAGGAAAACCAAAGACACTGTCAAAGACACTTTACAGAGCACTGAGGGTGCATGGACTTTGGTTTGGGCTGGGCAGAGAGCAGCAACGAAACAGACAGACACTCCTGCCCTCAGGTAACTTCCCCAGGGGCAGATGGACAGATAAGTATTTTACATACCCCAGTAAAATAAAGTCTGGTGGATAAAGATTAGTGCTATAGAGTGAAATGACAGCACGATATGGAATGTATTCATGATTGTATCACCTAGAATCTCACTAAGAGGTGTAACTACAGTGCACACATACAAATGCAAACACACACCCGCCCCCGCCCCAGGGAAGGAGGGCTGGAAGCCCTGGAGTATTCGAGCAGGACTTCACCGCTGAGGCAAGCTCCCGTCCCACCTGGAGAAGTGCTGATGAGCAGGTGCTGAGTGAAGCGTGAGGTTCACAGCTCCAGTGCTTGGCTTCCAGATAGAACCCGAGCTGGTTCTCCGGCGCTCCCTACCCTGGCCCACCAGAATGGCTCCCTGAGGGGGGCTGAGACTCCCACCAAGGCAAATGGGCGGGAAGGGCTTTGTGGCTCCCATCCCATCCAGACCCCCAGCAATCCAGGGACAGAAAGGTGCAAGGATTCAGCCCGGTGTGGTGGTGCACGCTTGTAATCCCAGTACGTGGGAGGCTGAGACAGGAGGATGGCAGGTTCATGGCCAGCCTCAGCTACTTAGTGAGGCCCTGTTTCAAAATAAAGAATAAAATAGGGCTGGAGGTATAGCTTGGAGGTAGAATGCCCCTGGGTTCCATCCCCAGTACTACACACACACACACACACACACACACACACACACACACACACACACACGAAAGAAAGAAAAGAAAAAAGAAAGGTGCAAGGATTATTCCAGCGCCTTCCCCCCAGATGAGGTGGGTCATCACAGAGGTCATGCAGGTGGGACCTGGGAGCCCTAGCCCTGAAGGCGGGTGTCTGCTCCTGCCTCGCTGGGCTGAGGAGGGCCAGGGCCGATGGGCAGCGGGTGTCCGTGGTCTGACCAGAAGTGGCTTTTGGCCAAAGATGAGCTGTGAGTCTCATGTGCCTAGAGTTGCTTGAGGGTTCCTTAGAATCCTTTGGGGTTCCATGGAGCACAGTTTGACCAGCACTCCCTTGAAGATTTTTTTTTTTTTTTCGGTACTGGGGATTGAACCTGTAAGAATAAAAAATTATAAAGAAAAAGAAACCAGAACACAGAAGCCCAAGCCCTCTAAAATTGATAAAACGTTTGTGTAAACATCTTGCATGGACAGAAAATGGAATGTCAAACAATATGTCTGCTCTGGACTTATCTGGCCTTCCCCAATGTGTTGGGGCGCTGTGACCCTGAACGCTGTAACCAGGCTTATGTTTTGGTTTTAAAATATGCTTATGTCAGCTGGGCGTGGTGGCGCACGCTTGTAATCCCAGCATTCGGGAGGCTGAGACCGGAGGATCCGGGTTCGCGGCCAGCCTCAGCTACCTAGTGAGGCACTCCGCAACTTAGTGAGACCCGGTTTCAAAATAAAGAATAAAAAATAGGGCTGGGGGTATAGCTTAGAGGTAGAATGCCCCTGAGTTCAATCCCCAGTACCGAAAAAAAAAAAAAATGCTTATGTCTTATACTTACCCCTCTTACTCCTCCCAACTTGTCTTGAAACACCTCTAAAAACCCTGCTTTAGTGTAGCTCAGGGCTCTTCTCTTCTGAGTCGAGCCCTAGCGCGCTAGTTAAATAAACACCTCTTGTTGTTTACATCAAGTGACGACTCTCGTGATTGATTGGGGTGAGTGCTGAGACCCGAGGAGGGGTCTTTCCTAGACCTTACAAACCCAGGGACATTCTACCTCCAAGCTACATACCCAGTCCTATTTTTTTTAATTCTTTATTTTAAAAATCATTATTATTATTGTTTTTTTGCAGTACTGGAGATTGAACCCAGGGGCATTCTATCTCTGAACTACACTCCCAGTCCTATTTTTTTTTTTTTTATTTTTTTTTTTTTTTTTTTTTTTTTTTTTGCGGTACTGGGGATTGAACTCAGGGGCATTCTACCTCCGAGCTATAACCCCAGCCCTATTTTTTTATTCTTTATTTTGAAACCGGGTCTCACTAAGTTGCGGAGTGCCTCACTTAGGTAGCTGAGGCTGGCCGCGAACCCGGATCCTCCGGTCTCAGCCTCCCGAATGCTGGGATTACAAGCGTGCGCCACCACGCCCGGCTAGGATTTCTTCTTAGAGCAATGATCGATGATCGTAGACCGACCTCTCTGCTAGCATTAAGATGACTGAAGTCCTCACCTCAGCTCCAGGCCTGGCTCTGACCAGAGCAAGCCCTGCCTCCTCTCTGTCTCATCTGTGACTCGGATTTGACAGCCGAGAAAACCCCACCCTCCAGGAGGAAGGCAGAGGCCCCGACCCAGCCCCCATCCCCACCCCTTGAACCGCCTCATTCAGAAAATGAAGTGCTGGCCCCAAGAACCTTCTTCTGCTTCTGCGGGAGAGGAGTGTCTTCCTGTTGGGCTTTTCTGGAAGATTCCTGAAGAGCATCCGGTTCTGCACCTGCAGAGGCCCTCAGACATGGTTCAGAGGTCAGGGCGCAGCAGAAGGGGAAGATTGGCCGGCCCCGAGGGAGGTGGTCTGCAGGGCCCCAGGGCCCCGCCCCAGCCGGCTCTTCCCAACCACGGCCTGGCACGGGCAGCTCTGTGTCACCTACCGCGTCACCCCAGCATGCTGGCCTCAAGCTGGAGTTGACCGCCACCCCAGAGGACCCCAGGGCTCCCTCGGACAGGGCTATGAGAATAGGGAAGAAAGGCAACCTACAAATCACAACAACCACTCGTGCAGCCGGGCGCGGTGGCGCACACCTGTAATTCCAGTACTTGGGAGGCTGAGACAGGATTGCAGGTTCAAGACCAGCCTCAGCAACTTAGTGAGATTCTTAGCAACCTAGTGAGACCCTGCTTAAAAACAAAAAATAAAAAAGTGGCTGAGGGTGTAGCTCGAAGGTAGAATGTCCCTGGTTTCCATCCCCAGTAGCAACACACACACACACACACACACACACACACACACCTACTGTGTAGACCCTGCCTTCCTTCCATCCCAGCTTCATGACAACCCTGCAGATTTACTGTCTCCCCATTAGACAGAAGAGGAGAGTGAGGTCCAGAGACGTCAAGTGTGTGCCTGAGGTCACACAGCTGTAAGCTGCTTGGGTTCCAAGGTGGCCACTGGAACCCAGGCAGCCTGGCCCTGGAGCTCAGAGTCTTAACCACCTCAGAAGAGAGAGGTCCGCCATAGCAAGTCCAGGACCGGGAGGAAGGCTCATTTATTCTCCCGGAACTTGAAGAGGAGACAGGTGACTGGACAGAGTGATGTTTATGGCCACATTTCAGGGTCCCAGCTGTGTGGCTCACGCCCTCAGGGCTGCCCACATGGTCCCTCCCATGGGACTGTTTTTATAATCCTCTCCAGCTGGGAACAAAGGCTCATAAAAATATCATGACTGTCCTCCAGTTGCTGCGGCCCAGGTGTCCTGCTCCCCGGGGCAGCCTGTCACCCTCGCATGTGCAGGGGTGGGTGGGGTGAGGGAGGCAGGCTCCTGGCTGGACCCGACCAGGATCTTGGCAAGTCCGCAGGTTTCCAGGTTTACCCTCAAGCCAGCTTCCAAATTTTGCCTTCTCCACTAAAGATGTGTCTTTTGCCTTCTGCGGGGGAAATGAACAGAAGACATTTCTCCACCAAGACATTTCTCGTCGGGTTGCAGAGAGAGAAGGAGCCCCAGGAACCCTCCCAGGCGGAACTCTGTGGAACTCTAAGGCCTCTGGATTCAGCTAGGCTGGGCTGGAGAGAGAAGTGGTGTTGTGCCATCTAGTGGTAAGTCCTGGGATTGCGAGCTGCCATGGCCCAGGGCCGGTCCCAAGCGCTGGGCTATACCCCAGATTGACCCAGGGAAGTTTTTAAAAATTCATGTGCTCCAGACCTAATCCCTTCTTACTGCAACAGAAATGCTGAATCCTGTAAATATGCCTTTTGGCTTTTGAATGTAAGATCCTCAGCCCTGACCTCAGAACCCCAAATTACTACCATCTCTGAAATTGGATCTGGGCTTTTATTTAATTTCATTTATTTTATTTTTTTATTTTATGGAACTCAGGGTTGAACCTGGGGGCATTCTTCCTCCGAGTTGCATTCCCAGACCTATTTTTTATTCTTTTTTTTTTTTGTAACAGGGTCTCACTAAGTTGCGGAGGGCCTCACTTAGTAGCTGAGGCTGGCTGTGAACCTGCCTGTGATCCTCCTGTCTCAGCCTCCCAAGTACTGGGATTACAAGGGTGCTCCACCACACCCGGCTTGGATCTGGGGATTTTAAACAAGAGTTCTTCCATGACTCTTAGGAATAGCTTTACTCCAAGATAAATGAGCTAACCGTGGGGTGTACAACTCTAAAAAATCTGATGCTATATTTGACCGTGTTACTAGAATCATACTACTCGGGGTTAAGTGAGAATGGCAGCTAGTGATCAAAGCAGCTGGGTATGAATCTTGCTTTTGCTACAACTGGTTGTGCGCTGGCCTCTGTAAGGTAGAGCTACGAGTAGGGGGCCTGGGGGGATTTTGTTGCAAGGACTCAATGAGATGGTGTATAAGGTGCTTAGCATGGGGGCTGGCCCTTAGGAAGTGGCCGGTATCTATAGTCGTACTGCTCAGAACTGTTGGCAGCACCATGTCCGATTTCAGTGACACTTGTATGAGGGAATGTCCGGAGGAGGAGGAGACAGAGCGAGAGAGGAGGAGGGTCTGCAACTGCAGGAGGAGTCACCCGGGGAGGCAGCCGCGCGCGCTGCGTCTAAGTACCTGAAGGTTAGGTCTAGAGTAGACGAGGGAATGGGGACCAGGAGGGAGAGAGAGGGGCGGTCCCCGTGAGCCACCACTTTGAAGCGACTGAGCTAAGAAGGAGCAGCAGGCTCACGGAGTACTGAGTTCCCCGCCGTGGGAGGCCTCGTGCAGACACTGGATGAGAACACTCTCGGCGGCCGCGGAGCAGCAGTTTCCCAGCGGTGGCACCTGTGCCCTTCATGGCGGACGGCCTGGTTTCAGGGGACACGCAGACAAGCACTTGCTGTGAGAGCTACTTCCGACTCCCTGTGTAACTTGGTGCATGCGTGAACACAGGCACGCTAGGAGAAAGCCAGCAGCCTCTCAGCCCTGTGGTTTCACGGACACGGGCAGTGAGTCACAAATTTAAGTGACTCCTAGTAGAGCTGGGTGGGGAGTGCGGCTAGGATCGTCGGGGTGGCCTTGGGGACTCAGCCACCAAGGCACTTCTGCTTGGGTTCCGACACTGCTATTGGTGACAGTGTAGGACTGCGCCCCAAGGCCCCTCGCCCTCCTATAACCAAGAGTTTACAAATGCTGCTACTGTTTGGAAAAGTGTCCCCGGACGTCCCGTTGTTAAAGGCTTGTCCCCAGCGGGCAGTGCTGATGGGAGGTGGCGGAACCTTTAAGAGGCGGGGCTTCCTGGGGAGACTTTAGGTCTTTGGGGCACGCCCTTGAAGGGATCTGTAGGACCCCAGCTCCTCCACTTCCTGTCTTTGCTTCCTGGCCATGAGGTGAGCAGCTCCCTCCGCCACGTGCTCTTGCCTTGCTACAGACCCCAAAGCAACGGGGCCAGCCAAGAGAAGAGGGCGAGCTGGGCAGAGCTCCGCCCCCGCTGGCCTGATGTGGTTTCGCCCAGGTGTTCCTGTAAGCGATAACTGTGCAGGCGTCCAGAGGCAAGGGTGGGTGGATCACCGTGTTGAGAACATGTCCTTTCCTCTTCTTTCTGTGGGGCTTGAGGTGGGACATGGGAGGACCAGATGCCCTTCCTGGCTGGTCCACTCTGTCTGGACCCTCATTTCCCACCACAGCCTCTGTTACAGTTTTGACTTAAAATGTGCCCCTAGACCTCATGGGGAAAAGGCAGCCATGTCGGAGGTGGGCCTCAGTTGCTGAGCAGGGGTCCCTGAGGTGTGGCCTTGAAGATTAAATATGGTCCCTCCTCCCGTTGCTTTCTCTCTTGCTTCCAGCCTCCATGATGTGAGGCTCCCTCCCTTTCTCTGCCTCCCATCACCCAGCGCTGAGCTCTGCAGACCTGGCCTAACATGGGCTGAAATCTCCAGAACTGTGAGCAAATACGGTTTTTTTCCCTCTAAGCTGTGGTGGTCAGTTGTTTTGCAGTGAGGATGCTGGCTGACACAGCCTCCAACCTCAGAGCCAAGAAAAGACCCCAGAGTACATCTCTTCCAGCTCCATCACAGCCCAGACAGGGTAAGGCTTTGGCCTCACATCACTCAGCTTTGTGTATGTGGCAGAGCTGCGGAGACATCAGGCCCCAGCATGTCTCCCGACTCCAAACTTGATCAGAGAGGCCGGGCCGCTGGTATACCTGGCTGCTGCCGGACCCGCCCCTAACTTGCTGAGAGGCCCTGGGCAAGTATTCAGGGCTTCCTGCTTGTTTCTTGTTAGTTCTTATTTTCTAAAATAAGAGGCTTGGGGGAGGGGAGAGGTGACGGAGGGCTGATGTCAGATGAGCTCTTACGAGTTCTCACTTTCTAAGTCTCAAAATTATCACCTTGTTTTAAAGTCGGCTCATGGGGCTTGACGGGGGCTGTCTTGCCCTTTAAACCTGTCATTAACAGAGCAATTTCCTTCCAGGTGGAGGGAGCGGATCCAGCTTCCAACAGCGCCATACTAACCACAGGAAAGCCTCTTCTGTCCTGGGGAACTACACTGTAATTATAGTGTAATTATACGGTGTAATTACACAGGGTGTGGCCAGCTGGCCATTCCAGGGCTGCCTGGCTCGGTGGGTGTGATCCAGACCTGGAAGAGAGCTCACGCTGAGGTCCCAGCTCCTGCTCAGCAGGGCAGGACCACTCTGTGCCTCAGTTTCCCTATCCATCAGATGAGAAAGTTTTTTTCCTCTCTCTGAATACCGGGGCTCCTCTCCCCTGGGGTCTGGCTGCTTCTTCCCCCTACCCCCAAAGAGAGAGGAGTGGAGGGAGCCCGTGGGCCACATTTAAGGACCCACCGATTGCACAGGACAGCTGGCACTTTTAGGTTACAATAGGAGGATTCGGTCAAGCTTGGATGGAAATATTCAGAAAGAACACTTGCATCTATACTGGACATGTACTGACTTTTTTTTTTTAACCCTAAACAATACAATACAGCAACTATCGACAAGGCATTTACATTGTGTTAGGTATTATATAGGTAATGCAGAAATGACTTAAAGTATATGGAAGCCAGGCATGGTGGTGCACACCTGTAAACTTGCGAGGCTGAAACAGGAAGATCACAGGTTCCAGGACAGATTCAGTAACTTACTGAGATCCCGTTTCACAATAAAAAATAAAAAGGGTTTGGGTGTAGCTCAGAGATAGAATGACCCTGGGCTCAATCCCCAGTACCACCCCCTAAAAAAAAAGTATGCGGGAGGAGGCACATGAGGTATATACAAATACTACGCCATCTTTTCGAAGGCGCTGGATCTTTCTTGGGTCTGGGTACCCACGCGGAGCCCGTCTCCCGTGGACATGGAGGGAGGACTGTAGCCTGTTTTATCACCTCTGGTGAGTTGCAGGATCAGGGCGTGCTCTGTCCTCTCAAGCCAGGAAGCCGGGCCAGACTTGGGGGTGCTCGCAACCCTGTCGTGTCCCAGCCGATGAGATTCCACTCTGAGACTTGCTAGAACCGTCAGGCGAGGGGCTCTGTCCTGTGCAGGCGTCACCAACCCGGGACTGTTTGTCCCCTGGTCACTTAGTCAACGACTAAGAGACCGGAGAGTGAACTGATGTGAAGGAAAGCAAATCTAAGATGTGGGGAGAGCTGGATGCCCTGTACACATCATCCGGTTCAGCTGTGTCCACAGCTGCTGCAGGCCTGGACCGCTCTTTACAGAGTCAATCAACGCCCTGATTTTTCCTTCCTTTTTTTCTTTTTTTTTTGGTACTGGCGACAGGGGCATTCTACCCTTGAGCTATACCCCAGCCCTTTTTATTTATTTTATTTTTATTTTTTGGGCAGTACTGGGGATTGAACCCAGGGGCACTCTACCTCCGAGCTACACCCCCAGGCCCATTTTTTTATTCTTTATTTTGAAACAGGGTCTCACTAAGTTGCGGAGTGCCTCACTAAGTAGCTGAGGTTGGCCCAGATTCTCCGGTCTCAGCCTCCCAAGTACTGGGATTACAAGTGTGCGCTACCACACCCGGCTCCTTTTTATTTGAAACAGGATCTCACTAAGTTGCTGAGGCTGGCCTTAAACCTGTGATCCTCCCGTCTCAGCCTCCCAAGCACCTGGATTACAGGTGTGCGTCACTGTGCCTGGCAATGCTCTGATATTTTGGGGTCAGTCTTCGAGTTGGGTTGCTGTTGCTAATCCCTGGCTAGCACAGAAATTCCACCTGCCCTGGGCAGGGTCTTTTTTATTTTTCCAGCCTGGTTTCCCTGGAGCCTTGATTTCCCTTCTTGTGAGTGTCTTTAGCCCCCCCGTTGGGCACCACGTAGCAGCGCCGCCTGCTAGAACTTTCTGTGAGGATGGGAACGTCCCTATCTGTGCTTTCCACTAACCATGCAGCTCGAAATGTGGCAGATGCATCTGAGAAGTGGAATTTCAAATTGCGTTTTATGTTAATGAATTGATAATTTACATAACAGCTGGAGGTTCCTGGCTGCCTGTTGGACATCAGAGCTGGGGCCCCCTGAAATGAGATTTATTATATATTTATCTGTTCATTTGCTTCACAAAGAGAGCACTGGATACCGTGTCAGGGGATTTAGCATGGGGGAATTGCAGTCCCCGCGGGTCCTAAAATGAAAAGCTGAGAATGTGGAGTGGCCCGGAGGTGGCCGGGAGATTCTCTGAAGTCCAGCAGAGACCACTGAGGTCCAGAGTCGGGTCGGGGTGGCTAGCCCCAGGCGGCTCAAGGGTGATTAGTCAAATGCTGAGCTGATCGATTCCATCTGTAATCTGCTGAAGACCTTTTGGAATGCAGGTCCCCGGGTGAGAGGCTGGAGGGGCAGGGCCCGGCAGCGGGGTTAACGCAGATGACGTCGTCCCTCAAGCCGGCTCTACCAGCTTGAAGATTTAGGAGAACCCTACACTTACACGTCTGCTTCCTCGTCTGTAAAATGGAGCCGACGATAGCACACACCCCTCAGGACAGGTCAGGATTAAAGATGTTTGTGCAAAGCCTGTAGTGCAGACTAAGTGCCATAGCAGACATCCAAATAAAATCTCGGCTGCTAATTGTTCTGAGATCTTGGCCCTTGCCTGGGAAGCCGAAGGGAACAGGGAGGCGCGGCTCCTTACCTGGGTCCTTTGAAGGCTGTAAGATGCCAACCACGGCAAGAAGGCCGGCTGCTCCAGCGAGCATCTGGGAAGGGCTCAGGACCCTCACACAGGCTTGATAAAGTGACACTGGAGGCTCGTCCCCACTCTGGGAAACCAACAGCGCATCTCAGCACCCGTGTGGCTTAGAACAGGTATCGGGGCTTCTATGTGGGGTCATGGAAGAGGGACCTGATTCCTTGAGTGGCCCCGAATCAGCTGTGCACTAGAAACCTACAGGCCACCTCGGGGCCCATCGCATCGGTCTGTGGTCACTTTATCTTATATTTATTTATTTATTTATTTATTTATTTATTTATTATTATTTATTTATTATTTATTTAGTGGTACTGGGGATTGAACTCAGGGGAATTCTACCTTCGAGTTATACCCCCAGCCCTATTTTTTATTCTTTATTTTGAAACCAGGTCTCACTAAGTTGCGGAGTGCCTCACTAGGTTGAGGCTGGCCACGAACCTGGATCCTCCAGTCTCAGCCTCCCAAATGCTGGGATTACAAGCATGCGCCACCACGCCTGGCTCTGTGGTCACTTTAGCCACGAGCTAGAGCCAAGGGGAAGAGGGACCTGTGTGTGGAAGCAGGGGCCAACTCACCATGCCCTGAGGTGACCCCTCGCCCTTGCAATCCAGCCCCATGGGCACTGCTCCTCCTGCCACAGGCCCTTTGCACCTCTGCAGTATAGCTCCTCTACCCTTTCCTCCCTCCTGCTGATCTCCCCTCTGCCTGGGCCTCCTGCCTCTGGACTACAAGTCCCTTCTAACGCCCCTCCCCCCTCCCCTCGCAGGGTGCACGTCTAGAGTGCTCCGCCTCACTCCACATGAGCGATGAGGCAGAGAACCGGGCAGGTTCCTGTCCTGCAAAAGACAGGCATTAGGAGGCACCTGAAGCCCCAGACCAGCCCCACCACAGGGGATGAGGGCTTTGATGGGAGGTTCCTCTGTCTGCCATGACCTTGGCACTTGACCTGTGGCCCCCGGATCAGCAGCATCGCGTGAGCGCTCATGAGAAATGTGGACTCTTGGGCCGACCCACCCAGGCTCCCCCAGCCCGCACCTGCCGCCGAGTGACAGCTCGGGACCCTGGGATGCCACCGCTGGAGCGCTTGCCCGCCCAGCTGCCTGAAGACACAGACAGCCCCCCGCGAGTGACAGCGGGGCCGGGGACACCAGGACCAGAGGCAGAACGCACCTGGAGTCATCCGAGCAATGCCATCTACATTTATATTTAATATTTAATTTACATATTTTATTATATTTTATGGTTGAACTCGAGGGTGCTCCACCTCTGAGCTACATCCCTAGCTCTTTTTATTTTTTACTTGGAAACAGGGTCTCCCTAAATTGCTGAGGCTGACCTCGAACCTGCCATACTCCCGTCTCAGCCTCTCCCAAGTACTGGGATTACAGGTGTATGCCGTCATGCCTGGCTCTCTTAGTCTTACAGGGCTAACGAGTCCTTCGGGCTTCCCCATCTCAGTTTCTCCGTCTGTGAAATGGGTTCACGGTCCCCCCCACCTCCTCAAAGAGGCTGCTGGGGAGAGGAAATGAGAGAACACACAGAAAAGCGTCACCGGTCCGTCAAGCGCGGTGCGGTAGTATTTATTGTTAGTGTTAAAATTCACTCTGGGGTGACAGTGGGACACGGCCAGGACCTGGTCTTTCACACCATCCTCCCTCAGGGGTCGGGGCCCGGGACGGCCCCTTGACTCCCACCACCCCACTTCCTTGGGTGGTGACACTGCAGCCAGAGGTCGCCCTTGCCACAGGGATTCTTCTTCTCACCGTGGCAGGGAAGAGTCTGCCAGAGCTTGGAAACCAGGAGCGAGGGCAACAGCCTGCAGGACAGGTGGCCTCATGGGAGGGGCCACGTGGCTTGCTCCTGCACACCCTTCTCCCCAGCTTAGCGGCTCCCGGTGCCCCCGCAGTAAATGCTGACACTCCATCTTGCTGAGTTTTCCGTTCTGCCAAGATCTGACCCTGTTCAGTGGCTGCAAGCTTTGGGGTCCCGTCCTGAGGCCCCCGCATGCTGGCCAGGCCATGGAGGGACCCCTCCTCTCCTCTCCATCTGGTTCGGGCTTTGGGGTGGTGTCTCCCCTGCCTGCTGTGCCCTGGGGTCTGGTCACAGAATGCTGACAGATTCTAGAAAAGGCTCTGCTAAGCCAGGGACACAGGGCCTTGCAGACACACCAGGGGGCAGAGGGCAGAGGGTACCAGGCGGGGCCCTCTGATGCCCCCAGTTTCCAGGAGGAATATGGGGCGTCTCTTCCTGCCCTCGACCTCCCCAGTCCCCGTGCCAAATCCCAAACCCTATCCCCTTTCAAGGCACCAACACCCGGGCAGACGACAGCTTTCAGAGGGGCACCCTGTGTGGATCCCAGCCAGATGCTGTTCCTCCGTCAGGGCCAAGCCCACCACTCGGGCTGTCCGGCTGGGACCCGGCGGGTCCCCATCTGTGTGGCTGCTTGGCCGGTCTTTGTCACTCAGAGACTCTCGGTCAAGCCTCTCTCCCCCGGCTCCTCTTGCCTGCCGTGGGAGCTGATATTTAGGATTTTTCCAGCAAAGCCCACCTGAGCCACGCTGTGGCGGTTGTTCATTTATGAGCCAACCTGGCCAGCCTCATGGTGAAAACCCAGCTCCAGACACTCACCTGTTTGCTAGGGACGGGGTAGGGACAGGGACCTCATGCACTGCTCATGCGCGAGGGGCAGGCTGTGGTGGCATTGCCAGGGTCACCTGCGCCCCCCCCCCAAGCCTGCTAACCACTGCTGCGATTGCTTCTGGCCGTGTCACCTCTGCCTGTGGCCCCCTCCCCCTCCCCCTCCCAGGTCTCCACTTGTCCATCTTGTCCCCAACAGGAATGAGTCCCCGACAGATGCAAGCGCTGTTTCTGACACCTTGGGTGAATGAGGGTTTCAGGCCCTGGGATTCACATTCCGGCGCCCCTCTGCCATCTTGCCTGCCCTGCCCGTGCTGCCTCCCAAGGGGCCGACCCAGCCGGATGTGGCACGAGCGTCAGGTGGCACTAGGTTGGGGAGAGGTTCTCTCTCTACTCTCTGGACTGTGGGTGCCGCCGAGTATCATAAAGATCCTGGGGTTTGGAACCTCACCAAAGCCAAGTCACATACCAGAGATTCACCTGGTTATGGCTTGGGTTTAGAATGCCCCATAGACCTGTGGTAGCCCCGGCAGCCATGTTGGAGGCAGGACTTGGCTGCGGGGGCGTGGCTCTCGGGGGCGTGGCTCTCAAGGGGCGTGGCCAGTGACATTTTCCCAGGCCGCAGCAGCTTCAGTTCTTCTCTCTCCCCCCTGCTGCCAGGAGCTGATAAGCAGCTCTCTCCTGCCTCTCCCTGCTCCCCGCCATCATGCCCTGAGGACCTGCAGCCCCGGCTCCTGCTTGGCAACCGGTGCCAATGGACTGTGTACACGGGCGGACACGGAAGCGAATAAACCTTTCTTGCTCTAAGCGTGGCGTGGCCGATGTGTGAACCACAGCCGTGTGAATGTTGAAACACACCCCTTGGCTCCTGGCATCAGAGAAGAGTCCCCAGGAAGCCATGGATTCCGACGAAAAGGGGACAGTCACCTGCCCGACAACTGGTCCTGCGGTTTCAGGTGGAGGCGGCTGTGCTTCCGGGATGGGTTTCAGCCGCAGGCAGGAGCGAGTCTCACGTTCCCGGATCCGCTTGTGCTTTTTCCACGGGGAGGAGTGATTTGTGGGGTCAAAGAACGTGGACTGGGATGCTTCTGAGGCCGGCACCTACTGCAAGCCTTGGAGATTTTGTGTGTGTGTGTGTGTGTGTGTGTGTGTGTGTGGTACTGGGGATTGAACTCAGAGGCATTCTACCTCCAAGCTACACCCCCAGCCCGATTTTACTTGGAAACAAGATCTCCCTAGGCTGCTGAGAGCCTCGCTAAGTCGCCAAGGGTGGCTTCAAACCTGCAATCCTTTTGTGTCAGCCTCCTAAGTACTGGAACCACAGGCGTGTGCCACCGCATCCGGCCTAAACCTGGGAAATTTAAACCTTTCATCAGCTCCCTGTGCAAACGGCCATAGAGGAGGAGGAGCATCGTGGCGCCAACCAATGGCGTGCCTGATGACGGACGAGCACGAGGAACCTCAGCATTTCTTCTCTTTGCCCTCAGCACTCTGCAAAGTCAGATGGTCAGCGGGCCGCAGCCTGAGCGCTGAGCCAAACCCGGTGCTCTAGATATTTTCCGCTCCCCCTTTTTTGGTCAGGTCTTTTTTGGGGGTGCTCTAGGCGAGTCTGAACATTAAATATTCCTCATCCTCCTTTTGCACATCATTCCAACTGCAACAGCAGGGCAGAAGCAGTCTAGTGTCTGTTCTGTGGATGGAGTTAGACACGCCCCCGCCCACCCCATCACCCCCCACATGTCCAGAGAGATCCCAAGTGTGTTACAGACATTAGCGATTGTTAATCCAGCAGTATTGTAGATGAAGATGTTGAGGCACAGAGAGGTGAGGCCACTGGGGAAAAGCCACACAGCAAAACAGTGGCAGGTCAAAAAAAAAAAAAGGGCTGGAGGTTCCTTCCACCAGCACCTAGCTCAGGACTTGCAACTCAGGGCCTCAGTGAGCACGCTTGAGTCTTAGGTGACGGGGACGGCAAAGGTGCGCTGGGTCCCAGTGACAAACATTACCCTGTCCCGGATCCCAAGTTCATCACCACACTGGGAATGGCAGTCACCGACCGGCCACCCCTGCTCCTGCGGTCACTACACCTTTCATTTAGATGATGATGAGGAGGAGACAGGGACAGGATATGTGCGTTCCTTGGGGTGCTGCTGCTGAGCCTGGCCCGAGGCATCCATCGGCACAGAGCGCAGGCAGCAGCGCCTGCCCTTCTGCACTCTCCAGAGAGGGGAGCTGGCGGGAGCCCCAGGCTGGCGCCACCTTCTTGGCAGGGAGCCTCCTGGTCCAGCATCTCAGCCAGCGGCCCCGCCAGCTCGCTCTTGGCACTGTCCTCCAGCTGCAAGAGCAGGGCAGCAGCTGTCCAGTGTCTATCCTGTGCTGTGGATGGAGTTAGACACGCCCCCGCCCACCCCATCACCCCCCAGCTGTCCAGAGAGATCCCAAGGGTGTTACAGACATCAGCGACTGTTAACCCTCCCAGTGTCCCCGGGAAAGGGCCAGCAGTATTGTTGGCACCGTCCAGCACCGAGCTCTGCCATGACTAGGTGAGGTCAGAGTACGAGGGATTCCTCTCAGGAGACAACTCGGGCCTCGCCACCTCCGCTGGGGAGACCACCCACCTGAGGCTCCCTGGGCCAGGGGTCTGCACGCACATCCCGGGCCCTGGGGTGCGTCCTCGGGGCCTGTCCCCTGTTGAGGCGGGGATGCACAGCTCTCTGCAGTGTCTTCTCTGACCTGTGCATCCCTCTGCGGCTGCAGAGATTGGGATTCCGTTGGGAGCAGAGGCACGGTTGCAGCCCAAGGTGCCTATGTACAGTGGGGATGGTGCCTGGGGCCGTGTGGCTGCTCCCCGTCCCCGTCCCTCCATGTCAGGTCCGGTCCCCTACACATTGGTGACCTCCAGGCCGTTGAAGCCCTCCAGACGGCTCCGCTCTGGCCGGCCCTGGTGGTCATCGTCTCCGCAGTCTTCGTTCTGAAGCGAGCCGTAGTCGTCATGGAAATCGGGGTCTTTGTTGCTGAAACCCCTTCCTATCTTCCCCAGGGGCAGCTGAGGAGAGAAGACAAAGACCAAAGGACAGGAAGGAGAGAGACATGAATTCAGTGTTTGAGATCCTGGCGTGCAGGAATCCGGGGCGCATCGTGCGACTCACCCGGCCAGCCTTGTACTTGAGGCAGCTGCTGTTCTCTTCCTTCCCTGCCCGGGTGATGCTGGAGGCCCTGCCGGGGGGCGTCCCAAACCGCTCGGCCTCCCGGAGGCCCGTGGAGCTGCAGAATCAGCAAGAGGGGGAGGGGGTGCAGTCACCTACTGCCACCCAGAGACCTGCACACTGGTGACAGTGACCGTAACTGCTGAGATTTGCTGGGTAGGCCCCTCGAAGGAGCTCAGCCCTTTATAAATGTAATTCGCCCTGGGTCCAGACCTGGGGCACCACCAGCCCTGCTGACAGATGAGGAGAGGGAGACACAGAGAGGTTAAGCAATTTGCCTGAGATCACCCAGCGGTCAGCGGCAGAGCCAAGACCCAACCTGAGTCTCCAAGACTTCAAAGTCTCGATCTTAGCTCTTCACTCTGCCGAGCAACTGATCAGGGAAGTGAAGACGGGGTAGAATGACGTGGTATGAGAAGCAGCAGGAAAGGTCCCCCTATGCTGCATTTGAAATCCGTGCCCCCGACCTTCCATGTTATATAGATAGAAAATGTGTTGATGGTTGGAACTGATGTCATTGAATCTTGAGGGTTGTAATCCTGGCGGTGGGTAAATCCACTGTAATGGATTTGTCTGGCTTGTGGCCTGCGCCAGCAGGGTGTAGCTGGAGGGGTGGAACCCTGGGGGTGCAGCCTTGGGAATATATAAATGGTTCCTCCTCCTCCTGTTCTTTCTCTTGTTCCTGGCCTCCATGATGTGAGGAGCGCAGTCCATGGGCTTTCCCCTTCTCTGCCTCCCTCCGCCATGCTGAGAGTCATGGTCCCCGGCCTCACGTGGCCAGAACCCAAAACCTTTAAGAAAATAAATCTTCTTTTCACTAAGTTCACTAAGTTACTTGGTCAGCTCTTTAGATTATGGCTGCAAGAATGCTGACTGGAATACCCCATCAGGTCATTTTTTGTGTGTGAAAAAGCATCCCAGACTTCTGTTAGCATAGTGCTGGGCAAACTAAATTCCGTGGGCCAAATCTAGCCAGACTAACTTTGTAAATGAAGTTTTACCTATTTATAGAACCATGCCCATCAGCTGACGTGTGGTCTATGGCTGCTTTCTTGTTGCTGCTCCCAAATTCGAACTTACTATTTGGCCTTTTCTTTTTTTTGGGGGGGGGGGCAGTGGGGATTGAACTCAGGGGCATTCTACCTCCGAGCTATACTCCCAGCCCTATTTTTTATCCTTTATTTTGAAACAGGGTCTCTCTAAGTTGCGGAGTGCCTCACTAAGTAGCTGAGGCTGGCCTCAAACCCAGATCCTCCGATCTCAGCCTCCCAAATGCTGGGATTACAAGCGTGCGCCACCACGCCCAGCTTGCCCTCCTCTTGTCGATTATAGGCAGGCCACAAGATCCCAGGGGCTCTACTCCTTCTTCTATGACTGCAGAGGAGACTCCGGCTGTGCAGGGAGCTGTCTGTGCCTCCATCTACCCCGCCAAGACTGTGCTTACCCCAGCTGGAATCTTTCTAGGGTCTTTAGGCCAGTGCGGCTGAAGCTCTGGACTTACTGTTTACTGTGGTGTGACTTTAAGCAAATCACGTCAGTTCTTTAAAGCTCGGTTTCTTTGTCGCCAAATGGAGATCCCAGTAGGACCACCCCATGGCACTGCTTCGGAGTTCAGTGGGTCCAATAATCAGCACATTAACATGTAAAAGCCCTTCAGGTTTTGGGGGGGGGGGAGTGTGCCCTTGAAGGGGACTGTGGGACCCTGGTCTCGTGTTCTCCCTTTCTCATTTCCTCACCTGAGACACAGTCCCGCCATGATGTGCTGCCTTGTCCCCAGCGATGGGGCCACCCAACCATGGGCTGAAACTAGGAGCCCAAATAACCTTTTTCGCTTTATAAGTTGACCACCATCTCAGGCATTTGTTACAGTAACGGGGAGCTGACAAGCACAGCTGCCTCAGAACTGCTGTTGCCCCTGGGGATACACGTTGCTGGGGAAGGTCAGGGAAGGGGAGGGGTACAAGAGACAGCTCTGGCTGATCAAACAGCAAAGGGAGCTAAGTTCCCAAAGCCATGCCGGGCTTCCATGCACCAGGAGGCTTGCACTGTGCAGTGGGTCGGGGACCAAGGACCTCGCTAGTGGCCACCAGTGACCACCCTCAATCCTCCTCCAGGAGCCAAAATTCCCGGGCCTATGCAGGAAGCAGAGAAGATCTAACCCCCCACAGTCAGCTGTGTGTTCCCTCTCACACAAAAGTATACTCAATTCCCGACTCGTGGAGCATTACAGGTCAAATGAGCTTGGAGGACTCCCAGGATCCCTTCCTTTTTTACTCACTGAAGAAGGGACAGAGGTCCAAAGTTGGTGTATGTCTCACCCGGGGACACACAAGTTCCTGGTGGGTACCTACCTGCCCAGGTGTTCGCTATTTAGGTCACTTTCTAGTGAGGAGCCTGGGGTGGTCAGGCTGCTCTGTGAATACCCCCATTCCGGCCTCCAAGCCTTCGTCCACAGCTGGAACTGCCACCTCCCCTCTTAGGCAGAAAGGAATCACCCTGCTCTTCACACCCAAGGACTTTGGGCTTAAAACACAACAGGCTGGATCCCTGACCTGGCTGCTACTCCCCCACCTTCTAGTCTGACCTTCAATGAAAGCTAGGGGTTTCTCTGAGCCTCAGTTTCCCGGTTTAGGACTCTTGGGATACAGTGAGGGATGGCCGGGGCGGGGCGAGGCAGGGCATGGCAGGGCAGGGCGGGACTGGCCTCGGCCTCCCCTCCACCTGCGCCTGCGCAGAGGGGCACACTCACTTGGCGGGGTGGAAGACGGCACTCATCTCTTCCGCCAGGTGTCTACGCAGGATGTGCTTCCCGCTGGGGATGCCCAGGGCGGTGGCCATGGCCTCAGCGTTGAATGTGGGCTCTAGCACCAGCACGGCGCCGTGCACGCCGCTGTTGGTCAGGTTGTCTGCGTACTCCTGCGGGGCGGAGGCAAGGCGGGGTAGCCAGGGCGGGCTCCCAGACCCGGACCAAGGGAAGCCCTCCCCCAATCTCTGAGCCTGGGTCACTCTCACAATCCCTGGCCCCCGAAAGAGCCCCCAGTAATCTGAAGAGCCCAAGATGCACCCGGATCTCCACTCTGCACTTGCTTAGAAAGATGCGGCTGGCTCAGTGCCCCACTCCCCAGACTAGACCTCCCATCCCCCATCTGGGACTCTGTGGTCCCCCCATCTTTTTTTTTTTTTTTTTGGTACCGGGGATTGAACCCAGGGGCATTCTACCTCCGAGTCTCACCCCCAGCCCTATTTTATTTACATTGAAACAGGGTCCTGCTAAGTTGCTGAGGGTCTCCCTAAGCTGTTGAGGCTGGCCTCGAACCTGTGATCCTCTTGTCTCAGCTCCCAAGTACTGGGATCACAGGCATGCACCACTGCCCCAGCATATGTGATCCCCTTCTGAGTGACAAGAAGAATATCATTTCTGCTAGGCCCGGGCAACTGTGCCCCAGTTACATGAAAACAGATCCCGGCTGGCGCCCACATTTCCCTGGGTGTACACACTGGAGACAGCCCCGGCCCGAGGCCCTCACCTTCAGGTCTATGTCCCTCACCCACTTGAGCACTCGCTGGTTGGTCCAGACCACGGGGTCGGTGTTCTGTGTCTCGCAGCGGGCCCTGCGCTCCTGGAGGGCCTGTGGGAGGAGGGACACACGGAGGTCACACGTGGAGCCCAGGAGGTCACTGGGCCCAGGAGGAAGGCCACCACAGCTGCTCGGCCAGGTTGCTCTCCGTTCCAGGGGATGGGGAGAATCCTGCTTCTTAGGGCGAGGGGAGACACTTGTGCTGTACCCCCACATCCCTGGCATGCCCTCCGCTCAGTTGACAGGGAACAGGTGCTCAGTGAGTATTTGCTGAGGCCCTTCCCAGAGGGCAGGGATGCAGGGGCTCTGCCAGTCTCTGGTATAAAACATCACTCACAGGGTCTGCAGAGCGGTCCACCCCGCAGGGCTCCCTGGGGGACTGACTCCTAGGCTAAGTGCCCCCGGGGACGCGCGCCCTCCCTAGGGCTCCCGGACCCACAGACGCCTGCAGTGGGCCCCCGCCAGCTCCCCCATCCCTTCCATGTCTGCCTCATTCCACTGGGGGGTCCTTGTGTCCTGGGCCCCGGGCCCTGTGGTGGGTGTGCAAGAGAGTCAGGTGGTTCCCTCTCTGTCCCTGTCTTCTGACCCTGGACAGCCTGTGTTGTGGTGTTGCTCTAGGAGAAGCCACCTGGACCCCGTCCCCCAGGACCCTACAGCTTGGGACGCCTCCCTGGCTTGGGGACACTTGTGGGGAGGAGCCCTGGGGGCTGGAGCCCCTGCCCGGTGCTTGGCAGGACTCAGTGCCCAGGGGCATTCAGAGTCAAACTCTTTCTCACCACCCGCAGAGCCCTGGCCACCCCCACCCAGGACAGCTCCTCTGGGCCTCCAGCCTGCTGTCCCCTCTGCTGAGCTGCTTTCCCCCTAGGATCTGCTGTGGATCCCTGTGGTTCCTCCCTGAGGTCTCCGTTCAGCCTCCCTGTCTCTGAGGAGGCCTTCCTAATACCCTGCAAGCGTTAGTTTTCTCTGGTTTTCAGAGAACCCTCGGCTTCCCTCATGGGGATGGTTTCCCATAGCACTGTCACCAAGAGTTCTTTTTGGTTGTCTCTGATGAGCATTGAGCTTTCTGAGGATGAGGGCCCTTCCCCCAAATAATTGAGTGCAGGGCCTGGCCCAATCGAATAATCGTTGCTGGAGAGATGGATAGAAAGGTGCATGGGTGGGTGGACGGGCAGATGGATGGATAGACAGGCGGTGTGTGGATGGAGGGATGGGTGCATGGATGGAGGGATGGATGAATGGGTGGGTGGACGGGCAGATAGGAAGATGGACAGACAGTGGATGGTCAGATGGATGGACAGCGGGGACCGAGGGGGAAAGGAGGGCTGTGCGGCTCACCTCCCGGCTGAAGTTCACTTGGTACAGCAGCTCGATGCCCAGCAGGATGCTGACCTGGTGGAACTTCTTGGACACGTTCAGGTGCTTCTCCAGGTCCCGCTTCATCAGCGAGTTCAGCATCCGCCCGTCCACCAGGTGGTTCTGGAAGGCCTGGGAGTACTGCGACAGGCCGATGTCGTTCAGCCAGGCCTTGGCCACCCAGTGATGGTCCAGGTCGGCAGCTTTGGACAGGCTGGGGAGGGGAGACCAAGGCGAGAAAGGTGAGAGGGTGGGGAAAGGTGGGTGTTCCCTTAACTGTCATTCCTCTGCCCACCACACGGTGGCAGCATCGCAGAAGGAATGAGGTCCACCTCATCCTACCGGGAGGGACTGGAAACCGATGCACACCGGGCTGGTGCAGCCAGGTAAGCCTGTGACTTTATCTAAGCGGGAGCCCAGGGGGGCCTCAGCGGGGCGGCCGAGTGCAAGGGCAGGGGGCGGTGAGCTTGCAAAGGGAAGCTGCTTCTCCCCCAGCCCCACACCCTGACCACGAGATCTCCAGCTGCCTGCCCTCGGTGGCTCCCCTCCCTCCATCCTTCCTTCATCTCCCCAGCATCTACTGGGCATCTCCTGAGCGCCCGGCTCGGGGTAGCTGCTCCCCACCTGCCCTCCTCTCTGGACGGCCGATGTAAATGAGGACCCCAAACGCGCACGTCTCCTCTGAGGTCTGAGCTCGGAGCTCTCTTTCCCAGGCTCCTCTTTTCTCTCCCAGGGTCTAGTCAATCACCCTCTCCGCACCTCCTGGCTGTCACAACTGTTCTCTGCCCCATCACTATCCAGCTCCTGGGCTCGAGGCCCCTCCTCCCTGCCCGGTTCCCCGCTATTGAACACTGGGGTCAGCCCGTCTTCTGTCGCCCTCTCCCCTCTTCTGGCTCCAAGCCAGGACCATCGCTGGCGTGCATTGCTGCAATGGCCCTCCTCTCCTCCCCCACCAGCTCTGGTCGGCATTCCCCGTGGCTAGCAGGTGTCAAGCAGACCTGTCACTCTCTGCTGGCACCCTCGGTGGCTTCCCTTTGCAGAAATGCCATCTGAAGCCCTCTGAGGCTCCTGGCTTCTGCGCTGCACCTCGCTGCTTGCCCTCTGTCTCTCCTGCTGGCTCCTTCCAGCGCCTCGAAGCTCGCTCCTTCTCTCCCTCTTTTCTCAAGGTCTAAAGTTGCCCCACCTGGATCCTGCCGTCCCGTCTCTATTTCCTTCCAAGCACTAATGACACATTGCATGCTGACAGCGCATAGGTCTGTCTAGTTTTTCCCTCTTCCACCCCTACAGCCTCTAAGTTCCATCAGGGCGAGCTGTGCTCACTGCCGTGGGGTCTTCACGGTGCTGGATGCTTAGTACACATGGTGCTGGATACTTAGTACACACTTGCTGCAAGCCTGGAAGAAGGGCTAAGGGAAGGGTGGGTTCTCAAGGCCTGTTCTCCACCCTGCCTGCCCTCTTCCCCTGCTGACCACTACACTCTCTTTGGGGCTGCCTGGTCTCTCAGACTCCCTGCAGGACTTCTCGCTGGGTCAGGGGCCCTTCTTGGCACTCCAGGCCCCCAGCCATGCATCTTCCGCTGGTGCTAATTCCTGCTCGTGCGTGGCCAGCAGTCTCAGACTGTTGGCTCCCGGAGGACCCGGCGAGGTCCTCACCTTCCTTAGAGATCACGCTGACCAAGGTTGGTTTTGAGCTGACTGTGTGTGGCTGACAGTCCGGGAGGGGGAAGGGTGGGGACATTTCCTGGGGAGAGAGGCTGCCCAGATGGAGCTGCTGACATGTTGTCAGGACAAGCTCCCAGCTGAGATGCAAAGGCCCTGGGGCGAACCCCTCCCGTCCTCCAGACTCAGCCCCTGGCTCTCAGGACCAGGGTTGTGGCAACGGAGACCCGGGCAGCCCTCTCCCCTCCGAAGCAAGGAGCTTCAGGTGGCGGGCTGGGGAGCGGGCGCCTCGCCTAAGCTACTTGAGAGGCCCGTTTATAATGACAGTCAACGCTCCTGCCCTTGCAGAAGGTTCTCTTTTCATTAAAGCTGTCCCCACAAGGGCTCGGCTCAGCCACGCTTTCCCAGTTGTTGGCTTGGGCGACTGTAAGAGCCCACGTTGAAGAAGTAATTCAGATGCTTTATAAAACACGTCCCTGCCCTCCCCAAACTGGGCCAGATCAGACTCTGAAATCCAGAGGACGGACGGGCACAGGATGCAGATGCCGGCTGGGTCGCTGCCCCCCATAAGATGGGAGGCTGCTCGGGAGCCCCCCGCCCTTGCACCTGTGGGTCTCAGTTTGCTCATCTGTAAAATGGAGACAACCGTGTCTGCCTCCCGGGTTGGAGGGACTAAAGGGGATCGAGGGTGTAAAATCTATGGGACCAGGCCCGGCACCCGCTGAGGGAAGAGTAAGAGGAAGAGGAATCCTTGTCGTGTTTCAACACCAAGATGTCACAGGACGATGCAGAGGCAACTGACTTTGAAGCCGGATATTTTGTAGCGGGACTTTGTGCGCGCTATAGATCCTCCGAACCTGACTTCCCATCTTAAAAATGGGGTGAAAACGTACTGATGTCATGATGGTTAAACAGAATCGTGTTCGCCAAGTAACAGGTGATGCGTTGGCAAAGGGTTGGTGGGTTTGGTTGTCAGTGTTTTGTAGATAAGGGGAATCGGGCCAGAGAGGGCAATGCCATGCACGCTCGTGGTCGCACAGGAAGGCATGGCTGGAAATGTTCTTGAAAGTTGGGGTCCTAACCCTAGAGACTATGGGACCCTAAAAGTTCTGTGGCGGGTCAGAGAGGGTCTTGGGATGCAAAGTTAGGAAGTCTTGTATGTTTCTCTGGGGAAAGCATCAGAAGTTCTGATTGGATTCTCAAAGGGGCCACAATCCTTAAAATTTAAAAAACCACTATCCTAATTTAACCCCCTTTGCTTCACAGGTGGGGAAACTGAGTTCCGGAGAAAGCAAAGTCACATGGCAAAGTTAGAGGCAGGCCAGATTTCCACAGGGAATAAAACACCCAACATAAGGCTTTGTGCAGGAGCCCGGGGTGTCTGGGGGCGCCCCGTTTCTGGGGACCGTGCTGCTGATGGTGCTGTCTTCACATCTGCACACTTGAATCCAGCTTCTTCTGGGCACCAGAATCAACGCCTGGAGGTTCTCAGGGTCAGTTGCTGCTAGGGGCTAAGGGGTGTGAATGTATATATACGTATATATGTATGTGTAAGTATATTATTTAATTGGTGCATTGTAATTATGCATCATAGTGAGATTCGAAGTGATACAAACATACAAGCCCGTGGGGTGTATTTCCCCAGGGGCTAACGATTGTCCTTCCAAATTCACACACGGAGCCCCTAACCCTGTGTGACAGCATTTGGGGCGGGGCCTGGGGGGAGATAATCGGGTTGCATGAGGTCCCAAGGGTGTGGCCTCCTCCCTCTCCCCCATCTCCCCTCCTATGACACAGGGACAGGCAGGTCTTCTGCAGGCCAGGAAGAGGCCCTGCCCTGAGCCCACCACGCCGGGGGCACCCCGACCCTGGGTGCAGCCCCAGAGCTGTGCAGGATGAGTGTCTATTGCTGAAGCCCCCCGGCAGTGGCACCCTTATGAAAGTCTGAACTAAGACAGCTGTGTTGGGGAGAACCTGCGCTGTAGCTGGGACTCCCCACATTTTTGAGAGCTGAAGCAGGCAACCCTACCTGTTCAGGAAGCGCAGGCCGCATTCAGGGGCCCTGTGGGGTGATGGGCAGGACCAGGAGCCCCTGCTGGGTGTCCCCTTCTTAGGACCCACCTCCTGAACAGGTCCATCCCAGAATCCCCAAGCCTGCACCACCGCCATTACCCACACTGGAAGCCCCTGGCCCGGCCCACCGCCCTTCCCCTCCCCTCCTGTTCCCTAGGCCTGGGCAGCCTCCTGGCCCACTCACAAGGCCTGGCACTTTCTGGGGACTTCTCTTGGATCCAGTCTCATCTTAGGATTTCCTGCTACCCCAGAAGCACGCCAAGGACCCTTCTCCTGGACACACACGTGGCTTTGGTTTTCCTGCTTCCAAACCAGCCAGATTCTCCAGCCCCCAGCCCCGTTTTAATCCCTAAAGCTGCTTCTGCAAATAATAGCACACACCACCAGGTTTGATTAATTAACTGCACGGAAATGGTGGGGAACCAGCGAAGGAGATAATCATGCAAAACACAAAGTGTCAGATTTACAAAACTACTTCCCCCCTGCAGGCAGAGGACTGGGTGGATTGGGGGGGGGGGTTCTTGGTGATGAGGGGCCCCCAGCAGCTCAGGAGACAGGCGGGCAGGGAGCAGGGCTGGCGGGGTGGTATGAGCAATGAGGGCAGGCGTCCTTGGTGGAGACACTGCACAGGGCCGTCCTCCTCTGCAGGAGTGATTTCCATGACCCCGATCCCGCCTGTTTTATCTTTTTTGCCTGCTTCAGTTCTCTCTGCCTGGTGCTATCTTTCCTCGCCCTGGAATGATAAGAGCTGGGCCTGTGTTTTTTTTTTCCTCATTCTAGAATGGTAAGAGCTGAAGTTCGAGGTGGAACTGCAGGACACCCACATTCTGACCCTGTTTGCAGGCGGGCCTGGCTGGCTGCGGAGGCACCTGAGGCTCCGCCCACTGGGGTTGGGGCATGCGCATATATTCTTTAGGAGTTCATCTAAGGGGACTGGGGTGTGCCTGGGCCCTTTAAGTCACACCTCACACTGGCTCTGCCCGTACCGCCCCGTTTGTTCACCCCACCTGAGCGATGCAGAGGCTCGGGTTGGGGGGGGTGCATTCTGGTTCTCTGGGGGACACAGGGGCGCACGGCTCACCTCCTGCCCGCCTCGGCGTCGCGGTAGTCTTCGATGGCCAGCCGAAGCTTGCGCCGGTGCAGGGAGCTGCAGACGCCCAGGCCCAGCTCCAGGTCCTCGTCGCTCAGGCTCAGCAGCACCTGCTCCGGGGGGGGGGGCACTGAGCGAGGGAGGGGGGCGCGGGGTGGCCGCAGGGACGATCGCCTCCCTGGTCCTGCTGCTGTCCGAGGCCGCACAGAGGGGTCTGCTGATGGGGCTCCACCCTGTCCCCCTCCCCGCCCACCTTCCTGGGCTACCGTCTCCCGAGGTGGGTGGGATCCCAACGCCCAGAAGGGGCTTCTAGTGGAGTCCTGCCTCCCGTGGACCAGGTAAAGAAAGGCTGGTCACCCGCCTTTGAGAGGGTACTGGGGATTGAACCCAGGGGTGTTCTGCCTCCAAGCTACACCCCCTGCCCTTTTTAATGTTGTTTTGAAACAGGGTCTCGCTAGGCTGCTGCTGCTGCCTGAGAACCTGCCATCCTCCTGTCTCAGCCCCCCAAGCACAGGGATTACAGGCATGCCCCACCGCACCGGCTTGGTCCCATCTTAAAAACGAGGTGTCTGAAGCTCAGAGTGCCTTGCAAGGGAGACAGTGATTTCGCGGGGATCTGGGAACCTGAACACAGGCCCGCCAGCCAGCCTCTGGACTGGACCTCCGCCTGGCCCCAGGGAGGGGGGGAAAGGGGAGGGCTGCCTACCTTCCCGCTCTTCACGTTCTCAGCGCAGGCCTTGACGTACATGGGCATGGCCATGACCACCTCCAGCCAGGCCTGGACCGCGCCCGCCTTCCAGTGGGACATGGGCGTGGTCCTGACCAGCTCCACCTGCTGCAGCCGGTCCATCTGCTCCTCGCCCTCCGACAGACTGAGGCTCTGCCGCGTGGGGCTGCACTGGGTGTCCGAGTCTGCAACACAGGGGCGCAAGGGCCACGCTGGGGGAGGGGCGGGGCGCACGGGCAGCACTGCGCAGGCGCCCCTGCCCCCAGGCAGCAACCCAGCCAGCTCAAAATGGCTTTGGTTGGTTTCTGATCTGCTGCCCCCTCCCATTATAAAAGTAATGCCCTTTCAAAGAGGGGGGGAATGATAAATTTTATTCCAGAAAGGAATATAAGTAAAGCAGAAAATGAAAGGCTGCCCGTCGTGGTGGCACACGCTTGTAATCCCAGCATTTGGGAGGCTGAGACCGGAGGATCCGGGTTCGCGGCCAGCCTCAGCTACCTAGTGAGGCACTCTGCAACTTAGTGAGACTCGGTTTCAAATTAAAGAATAAAAAATAGGGCTGGGGGTATAGCTCGGAGGTAGAATGCCTCTGAGTTCAATCCCCAGTACCGCAAAAAAAAAAAAAAAA
>PVLC010022094.1:20000-27133 GCA_004027655.1 Graphiurus murinus | reverse complement strand
TTTAGATTCTCACTTGGGAGCTGCTCAGAACCTCACCTGCACCTACCTTCTGGTTGTAACCACATCCGGAGACCTGCAGCTTCCCTTCAGCCTTTCCATTCTATGGGAGTGTCTCTTACTGGCAGTGGTGCTGACTCACCCACACTGCATGGTAGGGAAGTTGAATTGACTCCAGCAAAATCCCTAAGCTCCTTCCACCATGATGATGAAGGAGTTTATGATTTGTACTTACTAATTATCAGACTTCCTTTTATTCTATAAGAGAGTCAGGAGTTAAAAGTGACAAGGCTCTTGTCACTGTGGGATGACACAGCACACACAGGGAAGACTGGGTCAGGTGCAGTGGCAAGTGCCTATGGAGGCCGACGTGGGAGGATCGCTTGAGCCCAGAAGTTTGAGGCCTGCCTGGGAAACATAGCAAAACCCTGTCTCCTAAAAAGAAGAAGAAGAAGAAGAAGAAGAAGAAGAAGAAGAAGAAGAAGAAGAAGAAGAAGAAGAGGAGGAGGAAGAGGAAGAAAAAACTGAAGGCTGGAACTGCAGGTAAATTTTCACGTCACCATTTTGCCTGAGAACTGAGCACTTTCAATTGGTCTGAAGAAAAACAGGCAGCTGCAAAACCAGGCCTCTCCTCAGATTTCAGAAAAATCAGTTTTCACATGAAGAGTTAGTTCATAGAGAATATAATATGAGGGGGAAATACAGGAGGCTGTTTTCGTGCATAGTGAAACAGAATGTAGCTGGAAGGAACCTAGATGTCATTTGGTCTCAGATACCCCAAACCACTTCTCATGTACTCATCTCTGATATGAGACTGTGAGGTGTGGTAGTACCTTCTGCTGAGAATCTTGGCGAACCGTGGCACAGGGAGGAGTGGTGGCAAGTAGGACATTACCAATAGATTCCTAGAGTTACCTCTTAAGAGTTTAGGACCTCCTAAGATAGCCCAACTTACTGGTTGGCAAGCCCTTTATTTTATTCCAACAGTCAAGGGAGATTAAGAGACTAGGTGAAATCACAGGCAGCTTAATATGGAGTCAAGAATTAAACTGGTGTCCTGATACGGAGCCTGAGATGTTTTCCATCCAAGCATCCTCTGCCTCTCAGTCTGTTTGTGTGCCCATCTACCCATCTGTCCTTCCCTTCCTCCTTCTATCTACCCCTTTATGCTTCGGTATCCATCTAATTATCCAGCTGTGTAATCTCTCCTTTCATGTAAGTGCACGAGACCCTGTGAAGACACAAGAAGGCACCTGTTTCCCTTTCTAAAGGTAAGGGAAGAAGGGGAGTAGGAAATGGGAGCTATTGATTTTTGTTTATTTGTTTTGGCTCCTACATGAGTAAAGAAAAAGGTTTTAGTCTGTAAGACAGCATCATAACAATAGCAGGACCTATGAATTTTCCCAACAGGTAATTCCAGGACAAAGACAATGTATTTGAAAAACAGCCTAGAGTGCTGTAATATTAAAACAGTAGGCCACTGTGGCTACAATATACCAGCTATTGATAATGAGATTACAGACTCCCGCCTCCCAGTATTCTCCCTTCTGGGTCCTGGCACTCAATTTTGTTGCTGGAGAACACCTACCGCTAGAGCGAGGGGGGGGCCTTGGTGGTGGAGCAAATCTTTTGCTTACACTTGGTGTAGGAACTCTTGTGGTTTTATAAGTACTAGTCAAACCACCTAGTCTTATATTACCGTAGGAAGCAAAGTCTGTAAAATAACTTGCTCATTTCTCTATTTACATACCTGAATCTAATCATTGTATTTATGCATATAGTTTGTTATTATATTGAAAGATGGCTCTCTGCTGCCAAACCTTAGGGGAACACTCATCAAATTCATTAATTATGAAGCATATGGCTTACATCTGAAATATTTTCTCTGAATTTGGGGGCCGAATTTTAAGAGGCACATTGGCAAACTAGAGTGTGTTCAGAGGATGGCCAAGATTATTAAAAGTAATAAAATATAATTTACAAAAAACATTTATTGGGTCCTGTGTTAAGCTGTTGCATGGGTTGCTACTTTTAATCCTCACAGGATCTTACCTGTAGCAAACTGAGGATTAGAAAACTTAACTTGCAGGCTGGAGATGTGGCTCTGTGGAGGATGCTTGGCTAGCATGGCTGAGGCCCTGGGTACTATCCCCAGTGCTGCCAAGGTCACACAGAGAGTGACCAAGGCCCTGAGGCTGCTAGCCACTCACTGTACTGCAAGGACCCCGGAAACCACACAACATGAGAAGCTGTAGAGGAATGGAGAATGCTTGTGGGGATGAAGCCAAGGACAGAGACCATGAGGACAAAGTACTGGATGGCAGATGTTATTTCAACAAAAGAAAGCTTTTATCCTTAGAATTCTTCTTCCCAAATCACAAATTTACAAATTTGTCATATGGGAAAGAAGTATAGTCAATTTTAGCAACTATTACTTGGATTGAAACCAATACCTGTATGTGTGTGTGTATTTCATTAGTTACTAATCCATCTATGAAATACCCAACATCTCTCCTACAAATCTCTTCTTGGGACAATTTGCAGTGTCATAAATAGAGAAAAACATCAACATCTGTGTTTGTGATTTGTCTCATTATAACTTGAACCAAGAATATGGAGCTTCTTTGTATCTGGAACACTATCATAAAAAACAAAAGTCTCAAACTATGTGCAAACACAAAGGGGCTAAATTAAAGCGTCTGCTCATCTATCATGCCGCATGGTGAAGAACAGCCAAAAGCTGAGCATTCGTCTGCCATTTTCTTCATGAGTAGAGTAAAAAGAGATAACTCACCTCTCAAACGAAGACATATTTTCTGAGAATCAACAGTCATAGATTATGTTGGTATGCATTCATGTGATAAATGTGTCTTTGACTATATATCTATATTTCTACCTGTATGTGAAATTTGAATACCCTCACCCTCACCACCCCACCCCCCTTTCATAAAAACAGGAAATGATTTTGTATAATCTTAAATCATAGTACATATATAATTTGTGAGAATTTGCATGTTGATTGTTATCCATTTGATAAGAATAATTTGTGAATTAAACCAGCAGTCCACAGTGAAAAATATTTACAGGCTCAAAAGGGGGAAAATGTGGCGAAAGGCAAAGCAGAAATGAGGTAGAAAGAGAACTATCTCCTCGCACAATAAAAGCACACATATTCATAACCATACATGTACACATTTATATATGAATAAAGACCCTTCAAAAGGATAGTGAGAAGATGAAGTAAATGCAAATGTGTTATAAATTAACATTCCAGAAAAAGATAATTACATCATTACATTAACAAGGGCTCTACAGTTACCTCTTTTCCAACTTGGAATGTGGATTGTTCATATCAAGGCATGTCAATTTTACAGAGCATTTATTAACTTGAGTTTAATAAAAATAAAAGGCACTATTAAAAAACTGAAAGTTGACAAATTTGATTTGAATGGATACGGAACTCCAGACAAACGTGTTGTCTGAACACAGCCTGATGTGTTGCCACTGCCAGGAAGCATTAAAGTAAGAGCGAATGGTCAATGTGAGCTTGCATATCACATGCCAGCCTTGGCAAGTGCATTCCACGCCTAGAAAATTATATTGTTAAAAATAAGTGACGAGGCTGGAGTATCATCTTCAAACCCATAAAGACATTTGGAAGAAATGAAGCATGCTTACCATAAAACCAGGATTCTAAAACAGAAAGGCGAGAGCTCATGCGGCATCTTGCCAAGTAATCAGAGAAAAATGATTACACAAATTTCCAGCAATAAATTCCTTCTGTATTTGCTGAGTAAGGACATTAGGCAGGAAAGAAGTGCATCGTTAGGACCAACTTTATCAGATGTGTCTGTGGAGGCTTCATAAGCATTTATTTCTCTGCTCCTCCCCCTTAGTGCTCTTTCTGAACATATTGTGAGAAACCTGAAGATGGAAACAAACTTACATCCAGACCTAGAGCCAGAATCCATTCCTTGACAACGAAAAAGCGGAAAAAATCATCCCAAACTTCCTTGTCACAGTCCAAGCAAATGTCCTATCTATCATAAGAACTGTGGTTCCTGGGTAACAGATTAGACACATCAATAAAAGACTGTAACCACAGTTTGAGACAAATGCCCTGATATGTATAAGGTCAGAGGTTGACCAGGTTGCACAGAATCCTAAGCATATTTATCACTAGCTGAGCTTCAAACTGAGTTTTAAATTTTGTCAGACATGAAAAACTGCTACCAGATGGTGTCAAGATAATTCCTCTCTGTGTTAAAAACACACTTAGATATAGTCAATAGTCAAAATCAAATAATTAGTCCAAACACTGTACACACCTGGCACCATTCCTACTACAAATTACGAGGTACATTATTAGGATTTTGGGTGCCTCTCCAATTAAGACAGCTCACACAATTAATACGTAGCTACGAACACAATTAGCAAATAATGGTTTTTTAGAGGTGAGGGTGAGGGACATCCCAAAACAACAGGCAAAGACAGCATGTTATTCCAATTTGTAATCCTACTTCTAACTTCAAGAGAGAGTTAGAGGTTCACTCCCTGCCACCCCCACCTCTACTCTGTACCCCTTTCAGCTAAAAGAACATTAGTTCATATTTTGGGATGTTTATCCCTGCCATATGAAAGAAACTCCTCCCAATTATAAATTCCCATATTCTGTGGATAAACTTCATTTTTCAAATAGTCTAGAAATGTAGTACAAATGCTTAGAACCTTTTCAGAGAAACCATTTAATATTGAATCACAAAATAAAAATAAGTCAAGAAAGAGACTTTGAGAAGGAGGGTATTAAAATGTCCAAAGTAGTAAACTAAACTAGAAATAAAGTGTTGGAGAGCACAAAGATGTATGTTATTACTAATTAATTTATAATGCATTTTCTTTTAAAAAACTTAGGAAACAAATTATTTAATTTAATGATGCAACTCTTTGTGTAGCTCTGGTCTGTTGTGGCATTTCACTGGGTAGGAGTGAGAGCTAGAATCACAATTTTTCTAGCTATTAAGATGAAAATCACCTTATATTTTGAAATTTGAAGGGGATCTGGGCGATGGTCATTTGTAGATGTAGAATAACACGCAATGCTGGGGGAAATTCTTCTGTTAGAATCATTCTGGGCACCCAGAGTCCTTATTAGGAATAATTAGGGTTCCTATTCCCCCCCCCCAAGTCCTGCCTACTGCACTGCCAGAGAGAAAGCATCATGTAATTTTAATTCTCAACCCCACTGAAAAGTTTTTGTGCTAGGAAGTAGCCAAATTATAGGATTTCTGGCATTTGGGTTCATTCCTAGAGAAGCCATCATTTTGGATAGGGCTCTATTTCCCCCACACCTCAATGAAGCACAATAAAGATTTTATTTTCCGCTCCAATAATCATTGGCAAGAGCATGATGCCTCCTTCTGCCATCACACAGGAAAAAGCACACGAAGAAGATCCCAGGAATCAGGAAGATGGGGTAAAGTGAGGTCACAACTGGCAACAACAAAACCATCCAGTCTTTGAACACAAAGATTGCAAATGTCTACTGTTTTTAAAACTTATTATTTTTGGCAGGGTTGCATATGTTCTCTGTGCTCATTCCACAAATCTGGCTGATTATTATTCCAATCACCAGAGGAAGAGAGAGTCACATTAATTTGTAGTAATTAATAGCACTGATGCATTTGACAGCGCATGTTAACAAGCCTCTTTGATTGTTTGGATCTCTAACTGCGGCCCTTCTTGTTTGCATCACCTCCAAGGAATTCATAATATCAAAGCTTAACGGTATCTGATACTTGTCAAAATGCAATTTATAAAAGTTTAATTCTTTTATTGATTTAGTTTGGTTTTGATGCCTGCAGAGTCAGCTCCCTTGACAGAACTTAGCGGATTCAAATGCTTGTCACCAGCTCGGCCTCCTTTTTGCAGGGAACAATTGCCATAGGCCAAGCCAACAGGCATGGTTTAATTGCCATTAATTAAAAGCATAAATCTCTTTTTTCTTCAGTTGCTCTACTCTTAAAGGGGGCTGCACATCTCTCTCTTTTCCTGTGTTTGTCAGAACACCTTCTGGCAAGCAAAGTTAACCCATTCCATCTTTCTAAGCACTTTCTGGGATAATCTTTTGAAGCATTGCTCTTATGATCTGATGTGAAATGCATGCGGTTCGGTGATATTTAACAAACTGGATTCCTTCTTTATTGCAGTATAATGAGGTCAAATGAATCCCTCCATGGGTTGTATACATGCTTAACTGGTTTTTGCATCAAATTCCTTTTGACAGCAAATAAAACAGGAGCCAAACAAAACATCAGCTACTTAAATTGGAAGGGAGGGGAGATTGGAGGAGAATGAGCTTTTAAAACAAAACACATATATGCTCTTAAACATTAGGTGCAAGGAACCTTCCAGCAAAATAAGTCTGCCTGGTCATTTTCAGATTGGGAGCAATTAGTGAGAATCTTGGGAAAAAGGGAAGTGCTGAGCTTAACAGAGCCCAAATGATTATACAGTAAATATTATTCCAGCTCCGTTTACCTTCTAGTATTATCATTAAATCTATTTCATTTAGAAGGGACCCAGTGATGTTGTGAGCAAGGTAAAAAATAATGAGGAGAACTCATCGCTCACTTTGATGGGGGAAGGTAAAGGAGGGTGGGTAAAGTGGGTAGGTTCTTTTTATTATTAGTATTTTTTTTACTTGCCCACAATTATCCTATGAAATGATTATCCACCAGGCTTTGCTATTCAATGGCGGTGTCAAAACAATTCGGTTTCCCCCGGCTGCCAAGCGCCTTCTCTTTCCCCCTCAGTCCCGCCGCCGTTCGGGGAAGTGTCGCTGTAAGCAGATTATTGCTTTAAAGCATTTACACATATTAGTTTTGCTGCATCTGCCAGCTTTAGCAGGATTGCCGAGCTGCGGAAGTCCTCCTCGCTGTATTTAAAAGAAGGAAGGGGAAGAAAAAAAAAAAAAAGTTCCGCGCTGGGCTGCTCGGCGTGCTCAGCGCATGAATATGTTATGCATCTGTTTTCACCGGGTCAGGCTGGGGAGAGTGATTGATTTTTGGCCCCAGTGCACTTTTTGCAAAAATCTTTAAGCGAATGCAGTGTTGTTTAATTGGGAGCGTTCGAGCTAG
>PVLC010022094.1:0-15000 GCA_004027655.1 Graphiurus murinus | reverse complement strand
AGATTGCGCGGTACAATGTGAGTTCTATGCTCCCCCTTCCCAATCCGGCTTCGCCTCCCCCTCCACTGCTCAGGCACACGCATCACACCTCGGCGCGCGTTACAAATATGTTACATATTCAGAGTGATCTCTGCGCGTCGCTGGAGGGAGGGAGGGGCGTCCTTCGGAGCTTGACATCCGCCTTGCCAGCGGCGGCGGGGCGCGGGGGCCGACCGCTGATACCCCGCACCGCCAAAAGACCTGCACGCGACCCGCTCTGAGGAGGCTTCTTTTACACTCCCACTCGAACCCCAGAAGAATTCCCACTGGGAACCGGGTCCTCAGAGCGCCGAGCTAGGAGGCAGAACCTCCAGTTCTCGGCTAAGGGGCTCCAGTTGAGAGCATTTTCATTCTTTCACACCAGCACTCCCAAACCTTAAAAAAACCTAACCAACTCAAGGCGCGCGCGCGCGCGCGCACACACACACACACACACACACACACACACACACACACACACACACACACAAAAGGGGGGAAGGGAAGCAAAATCAATTTGAAGAGTTCAAAGCGCCGGGTCGCGGGAGGAGGCCGCAGGGTGCTCTGCGAGAGGCGGAGTGCGCAGCGGAGGGTCCCATCGACCGAGCAGAGACTGCGGATCCCACCCAGCAGACACCCAGCGGTGTGTGTGTGTGTGTGTGTGTGTGTGTGTGTGTGTGTGTGTGTGTGTTTGCGCATGTGGTGGTGGGCGTCACACCTTAATCTAGTCTGTGGCTAGCCTGTCTCCCCTTCCCTGCCAGCCAGCAGCCGCCTATCCTCAGAGAGAAAAATGTGAGTGTGGGCACATTACGCACCATTAGGGAGACACTACGGTTTTAATGTGGCCTAATTAGTGCCGCTAACCGAGCAAATATTATTATATTGAATAATGATAATATGATGAAAATATTAATGCCTTTGAACTTTGCACGTGGGAGCCGTTCCTTGGGTTCTCCTGGGACACCCCAAGCACGCTCAGACCTTCCAGCAGGTGTGGCCGGCGCACCCCCAGGGGAGGCGAGCCCACAGACCAGCTCAGGACATACGTGTGTAGTCGTCACAGGCACAGAGACCACACCTGAGGCCATGCCACACATCACCCACCACGCAAAAGACCCTTTTCCAATAGCATTCTCCTGTCTCTCTCTCTCTCTCTCTCTCTCTCTCTCTCTCCTGTAGGAGGCCATAAAAAAAGCAAATGAGACAGGAGTCCTCTGAGGTCTTTCTTCACTGCGTTTCTGCTCTGCACCCCAGAAATAGTGCGACTGGCACCCGGGGTGTGTTCCATCTTAACAAGGGCCGGCAGGCAGGTGGAGTTTCGGGAGAAGGACCCATTTAATTAGCATTTAAATTCACAACCCCCTCTTATTGCCAAATGTTTCTCCCTTGGGAATTTGGTGAAAAGCAGGCATTAAACAATTAGGGAGTGTGGAAGGCTCCTCAAAATAAGGATTCGAAATCTTAATTCTCTTAGCGAGTTTGGAGGGCTTGGAGCGTGGGGAAGCGTGAATGGGCTGGATGGGAGGTATGCTCTGGCTGCTGTGGACCACCCGCGTCCCAGAGAATCAGCAGACCCTCTGACTCTTTCCTCCTCTCATCGCCGTCCCATCCTTAGGAGTCCCAGGAGACTGAGCATTGGAAGTTGACAGTCCTTTTCTGGCTACCCGAAGACAGATCCGCTCTTTCCCTGTTGCTGGGCTGCTTCAGGGCAAGAACCTAGGATTTTCGAAATGAGAAGATGGGTCAGTCCGGGAAAATGGGAATGCACGATCTTGGCCCGAGAGCGCCCCCTCTTGGGCGGAATTGACTCCTTCCACTTCTGGCAGTCCGGAGATGTTTCCCAGTTTTGGGGAGCTCTTCCCCGAGACAAAGTCCGCCTTAGTTGCAGCTGAATGGTGGTTTTTCTACGCTATATTTTATTCCCATGTGGATGCGTTTAGAGTACAAATCGCTTCCCTGACACTTGTCCAGTTCCGCGGGTCCGGGGGCAGGGACAAGCGGTTCCACAGGGGTGAGCCTGAGAGTTGGAGCATTCTGTGCTTCCCGAGAGGCTTGCAAAGCAGACGCGGCTCCCCAGCCCCCGCGCGCTGTCTGGGAATCCAGCCCCGCCTGCACCCGAGGCAGGAGATGGGGCGGGGAGCTTTCAATTTGTTCCAGTGATGGCTCTAACTTAATAAGGCGATTGATTAGCGCTCAAAGTGCCGTTTTAATTAGCCGCTTGTTAATTAACATCGTAAATGAATTTCCCCGTCTGTGATTGGCATTTTTGCTCAGTGAGCTGAGGAGGCTTTCGTTACTCCTCCGCTGTGGCCCCTCCATTTCTTCTTAACCTCCGGAGTTGAGAGAAGAATCACCTCCCTTTGGAAGGCTTTAAGGGCTGCTTCAGAGTTCTTTTTACAGGTGATGTGGGTGTGTCACTAGGGGGCTCTTGAATTTCTCCCTGGAGTTGGCCTTCAGTAGACGTTGGTTCAGTTTAGGAGTGAAATAGGCTCTCCCTCAGCTCCTCCTCCAGCTGTCTTCACCCTGTCACCTCCTCTTTCTTCACCCCTGATATTGGAGGAGAACTTTTTCTGGGCCTGCTAAGATCACCGAGCCTTCCAGAACTTGGGAATCTGGAAAGAAAATAATAATAATAATAATAATAATAATAATAATAATAATAAAGAAGAAGAAAGCAAAGTGAGAGTGGAGAAGGGATAAGTTCTGGTTTGAAGGGGCTGGACCATCTCTTGGGATCAAAGCTAAGACTGTAAACCGCTGCAAATTCCACTGCCCGGGTCTGTGAACCTGTGCAATTTAGTTCTTTTTCCTTCCAGAGTGTTTCAAGAACACTTTCTTTTCTGGTTGCCCCCAGAAGAGATCTCTAGAGCTAACATATGCCTACAGATTGTAACCCAGCCCTAGTCAAGAAATTAAGTTTGGGCAGTTTGTGGACATTTTTGCACTATTACGCTTAGTTACCCTATAAATTCCTCTATATCCCAGAACTTGGGATTCATCCTTTCTTTCATGATGAATACATATTTCATTTCCTTTAGGAAGCCTTTCTGTTGTCTCAACAACTTCTCCCAAGATAAGACTCCCTGCTCTCTTCTGAACCCCCCTGGCATCGGGTTCAGAATTGCATCATGGTACTTGTGACAATTTCCACAACACACAAGCTCCTGCTCCTTCTCAAGACTGGTTTGTGTCCCATTCCCAAGCCCCTGGCATAGAATGTATGTTGGGTAATGTTTATTGACTGAGTAAGTGAACAAAATGAATGAGGAAAGGAAGGAATTTTTTAAAAAATATGGCTAGTGAGTGAGTATTGCTCACCTTTGCCTACTCTGCATGTCAAGCTCTTGCTTCACACTTTGCAGAGTTTTTGCACAGAAGATCTTATTTAGTCATCACTGTCACCCTATTTTAGGGCAAGGACAATTTCTCCCATGTTCTCAATGGAGAAGAGGAAGGTTAAGTACCTGGCCCAAGGACACTAGAAAGTGGTGAAATGACACTAAAACTCTCCTCCTGTATTCCTTCCTCTGCACCTGTTTCCTGCTGATTGGCTCTGCACATCACACATCTAACTTCCAGAGACAGCTAGCTTCCCCTAGGTCCTTCTAAACTGCTCATCTTTAACAATTTAGTGAAGTGATAACTTTTGCAAATTTTATCATGATACCATAACGACCTCTTAAAACATTCA
Organism: Graphiurus murinus; assembly: GCA_004027655.1. Lineage (NCBI taxonomy): Eukaryota > Metazoa > Chordata > Mammalia > Rodentia > Gliridae > Graphiurus > Graphiurus murinus. The sequence continues at coordinate 11,291 of PVLC010022094.1, read as the reverse complement.
GTCTCTCAATTGGTACTCACACGTATTATTATTTTAGCTTGTACCAGTCTTCAGCTACCTTTTCTTCCATTTTATCTCACTCCCAATCTTCATGGTCTATGTTTCAGTCTACTTAAGGAAGGGACCCAATTTCGGTGTTTTCTTGTCTTTCTCTTTAATATATTTCTTCTAAGCAAATATGCATCGTCTTAAGCAGTTAAAAATGTTAATAGATTGAAAAAAAAAAAGAAAGAAAACTTCCGAGGTTTCTGCAGCTCTGAAATGGCGAGAGGTCAAACAATCCTCAGGGAGTCAGCCTCGGAGGTTGGAGAGCTTATTTGTGTATCTTGCATCTTTCTAGAAAGAAACAATAGCCGGCTGTCTCTGTCCGGTATTCTTGGCGCCGCCCAGTGGAGAGAAGCACCTTTGCACCTCATTCTGGTCAATTGGCACTGTAAAGTGAACCCTAGGAAAGGTTCAAATTAAATATGATAGAAGAAACACCCCTTTCAAGTTTATCATAATCTGTGAGTAAATTTCTTCGAAGTTAAGTTCAATTTTAAAAATCTGTTGCTTCAACTTAAAAGAATCCTAAATCTAGACCGTGAAAGTGGACTGTGGAGGACAAATTAAGGTACAAAATTTGTTAAGATATGCAAGTGTTTTTGACTCATTCTCTGTAGTGAGGAAGAAATATCTTTGGTGTTGACTTGAGAGCCAGAGAGGAAAAGTTCGTTCTCCATTATTCATAGTTGGAAAACAACTGCTTGTTGGACAATTAATTCCAAAATCTTCCAAAAATTAAAGAAGTTTCTTTCTTCCTTCTTTAAAAAAGCAAATAAAATGAGGGCCTTAAAGTATATTATCATCTTAAAATGCAGGTCAGTTTAATAACTCTATTTGTATTTTAAAAACAGTGAAATTTTTGAGATTAAATTCAATTAATATATATCCATTCACTTGGAGATGCAATTAATCTGCCCCTGATCTATTTCTGAATCTTGATTTTCTTAACTTGAAAAGTAAATTATAGCTGAGTGTGACACCTGTGATCCTAGTACTCAAGAGGTCCAGACTGGAGGATCACAAGTTCAAGACAATCCTCAGCAACTTCATGAGGCTCTCAGCAACCAAACAGATGCTGTTTTAAAAAGAAGGGAGGGGGGCACAGCTCAATGTACAGCCCTAGTTAAAAAAAAAAAAGTAAATGAGTGATCTGCAAAAAAAAAAAAAAATGCGGTTTTGGGATGCATTCATTATATGTACTCTCAGGAAAAATGGAGAAAGAAAGAGGACCGTGTCTGGAGAAAAATGAATTTGTTTTTCATTAAGTTTGTGATGTGGTCTTTGAGTCTCTCTTTTGATTCTTCGGGTCATTACTAACATTTCCTCTTTGTGAGAGGCCCAAATATAAAAGCTTTGATAAAAGTCAAGATCCTATTTCCCCCTCACTTTTGTTGTTCTCAAAAGCTAATCTCCCAACACACCTGCCCCCCCAAAACTATGATATTAACCTTTTCTTAAGAAAAGATAATCTGAAACATTCACAAGGTGGGGCCTACAGGGTTCCCTTCTGCTTTGGAGTTTCCATAAAACACGCCTTCTTCTCTCCCTAACACTTCGACCTTCCTCTCTCCCATTCCCTTCCGATTTCATTTTTTCGTAGGGTCATATTTCCATCTTCTCCCCTGCCAACGTTGTGAATTATTCCAAGAAAAAAAAAAAAAAAGCTGTCGAACCGCCCAACACAAGCTGTGCGATCAGCCTTTGGAGCTCTTGAGTCATTTTAGGCGTCGGAACAAAACAAAAACAGGCTTAAATGAATTATTTATCAAGGTCGAGAATAATTGATTTGTGCAGTGCTGTAAGTTCTGGGTTTTAAATTTGTTTTCTCTCCCTCCCCGCTTCCCATCCTGATCACGCTGCGAGGGAGGTGTGAGTGGGAGCCCCCAGGGCGAGGAGGAAACGCACCTCGTTTGGGAAGTTGGTGGGTGATGTCAGAATGGGAAGAACCCTAATCGATAATTGAAGAAGGAAGAACGTGTAGCGTTCGTCTGCAGTCTCGGGCAGCCCCATCGCCCTTTCCACAGTGGTCCACTGTGCCCGAGGTCCGGGCGCCGAGACCACGAGGGTGTGCTGCGCTGTGCCTGGAAGACAGAGCCCTGCGCTCTCGGACCAGTAACCTCTGTACGTTCCCAGCCGACGGTCGCGTTACCCCGGCCTGAAGGCCAAGGCCTGGCCCGAAAGCTCCTGGGCGGGTCGGCCTGGCCAGCAAGCGGTTCTGGCGCCAAAGGAAGCTGATCCGAACCGACTCGGATCACAGTTCAGGCCTTCCGCAGCGTCCCAGCCCAGGCTGGCCAGACTCCACCCGGCCAGGACCAGCCATAAGTTCCTCAGCGGCGCCCCGAACCCCTCAGGCCAGCACCGGCTTCTGCCTGGGTAGCACGTCCCGCGTCCCCGCCTCAGCTCACCAACCCTGGTTTCTCCTCCAAACTCCCTTCTCCTGAGAACTGGAGAGAGGCTGGGATCCACTCTTTCCGCTTCGGTCTCTCATTCCCGCTCTGCTCCGTAGAGACAGCTCGGTGGAAAATGGCACGAAGATGTTAGGAACAGCTGAACCTACCCTCAAAATAGGGCCTTTTCTGGGTCAAACACCTGGATTGCCCCCAGGAAAGCGCAGGGATGACGAGGACGCCCTTCCAGACCTGGGGTTCATACAGCGGTTCCCTAAGAAAGGCAAGATCTTTCCCAGGAGATCTTTTCCTTCCCTGATAACTTCCTCATCCTTAATGGAAAAAAAAAAGCCCTTCCCCAGAAGCCGACCCATAGAACAGCAACTAAACCCCAGATTTCGACACAGCCCTTGGAGACTTTAAAGGCCATTTTCTAACATCATTCTGCATCTAGTCACGGAAGCGATGCCAACCACGCAGATTCATAGGGTTCTTAAAATGGTAATTTGGAGTAAAATGTAACCCAAAGAACTTTGAATCATTCATTAGCACCTTATAATTACTCTGCTAATTAGGTTGACACGGCACTTAATCAGGAGTAATACGCCGTCTTGTCACTGGCACTTTCCATTACTCTGACATTCAACAAGAGACAGGTTGGAGACGTCCTAAAGAAAATAATGCAAGTTGATACCCTCCGACGAGGCGTCACAGTCATGCTCCAGGTCCCCAGTGGATCCACAGTGACTGTTTCTTTTCCAAAAGACAGGCCGACCTAAGGGGGAGGGGAGAAGGGGACCGACGAACTGGCGTGTGCACGGCGGAGGCTCGGGTTGCGGACTCACAGGCCGGGTTCCTGAAACCCCAAGCCGGCTGGACTCCGCAGTGAGCCGCGGCTGCCCTCGCCACTAGTGAACGCCTAGGGCATCCCTTCCCCGGTTCGGGAGAAAGTGCTTGGCCAGACATTTTTTCCTGCACGGGGTCTGGTTGGAGACGCGCCTGGACCCCCCTAGCCTAGGAGCCAAGCTGCAGGCCCTGTGCTCCGGGAGCGCATGCAGACCGGGCTCGGTCCCTCTTCGGGATCCGCCACCCGGCTGGGCCTAGCGGGAGCGGCTGGGCTCCTGGAGGGCGATCACAGCTCGGAGCCTGTTCGCCCGTCCAGGTCTGCGGGTCCTGGAGTTACCCACTTTCCCGCGAGTTCCCTCGAGGGTCCCCTTCCTCGGTCCTTAGTGTCTCTGGACTATTTAAGCGCGTTTGGGGGGAGGCCTGGAAGACGGCCACGCCGGAGTCTAAAGGCAAGTCGGCCCGATTCCTGAACTGCCCGAGCCCTCTCTACCCCGCTTCTGACTTAAGACGGGCAACTCGTTACACCACTTTTTCTTTTTTTCCTTCCCTCCTTTTTGGCCCCCTTGTTCCAGTCTCCTTCTGTCCTCTCCCTCCTTCTCCCTTTGCCTCTCACTCGTGATTATGGACACCAGGACCTCTGGACGAGGTGTTGGGCTCAGGATGCGAGCCCGGGGATGAGCGGGTTCTCAAAAGAGCAGCGGGGTTCGAGCCGCGCGCGCTGACGGGCTCGCGAGCCGGGCGCCCATTGGCTGCCAGCACGTCGGCGTCGCTCGCTCGCGAGGGCGCGGCCAATGGGGGCGCGGGGCCGGCGCGCGGCCTCGGCGGCGGGGGCGCGGGCCCCGCGCGGCGCGGCGCGGGGAGCGGCGGCAGTGGCCGTGACGTCACGGGAGGGGGTCGGCGCCGCCCGCTAGCCGCCGGATTACAAGCGAACGCGCCCGGCAGCGGCCGGAGTCGCCCGGCGCCGCGTCTCCGCCGTCTCCGTCGCCTGCGCTGGCTCCGTCTCTTCTTCCTCCTCTTCCTCCTCCTCCTCGGGTTGCCGCGGGCACCGCGGTCGCGTCTGCTTCACAACTTTCCAAGAAAGTTCAGAAACTCGGCTCCGAGGCGGCCAGGCCGCGCGGAGCCGCCTCCTAGGGAGCCGCCGGGGAGCGCCGAGGGCGCGCGGCCGCCCGGGCTTCGCGCTCCGCTCGCTGCACCTGCCGCGTCCGCCGCCGCCGCTGCCGCCCGGTGCCAGGCCGTGGGCAGACCCAGGCGGCGGCGGCAGCGGCGGTGGCGGCGGCTTCGGGATCGCTTCTGGCCGCCTGCGCCTTCGCCGAGGTCCCGGGCGCCGCCGCCGCCGCCCCACGTGCGCACTGGTCCCCGCAGCGCACGATCTTGGCTTACCCTCCTCCCCCCATTTTTTTTTTTTTTTTTTTAACTTCTACCCCAAGTCTGTCTTTCTTCCTATCCCTACTTTTTGTATAAGGGGAGGAAAAAAAAAAAGTTGTGTCGAAAGTGTCCACCAATTGCCACCTCCCCATTATCCTTCCTTCCCTCCCCGCCCCACTTTTTTTTTTTTTTTAAGTGGCAGCAACATTGTTGAGTGTTTATTTTGTTTTACGATCGATAGCTTCTTTTGCTTGCTCCGGGCGGCTGCTGAACTGCGGAGTGGCGTGGACCTCATGTAGAAATGACAACAATGGAAGGGGCCAGCGGGTCGAGTTTTGGAATAGACACGATTTTGTCCAGTGCCAGTTCAGGCAGCCCCGGCATGATGAATGGAGATTTCCGCTCGCTCGGAGAGGCGAGGACCACGGATTTTAGGAGTCAGGCCACTCCGTCCCCCTGTTCGGAGATTGATACCGTAGGAACGGCGCCTTCTTCTCCTATCTCGGTCACTATGGAGCCCCCGGAGCCGCATCTGGTAGCAGACGGGCCCCAGCATCACCACCACCTCCACCATAGCCAACCACCACCGCCGCCAGCCGCGGCCCCGACGCAAAGTTTGCAGCCTTCGCCCCAACAGCAACCGCCGCCGCCGCCGCCGCCGCAACAGCCAGCCGCCCAGCAGCTGGGCTCGGCCGCTTCGGCCCCCAGGACTTCTACTTCTTCTTTTTTAATTAAGGACATCTTGGGCGACAGCAAACCTTTGGCGGCGTGTGCACCCTACAGCACCAGCGTCTCCTCTCCCCACCACACCCCGAAGCAGGAGAACAACGCGGCGCACGAGAGCTTCAGGCCGAAGCTCGAGCAGGAGGACAGCAAAACCAAACTCGACAAACGGGAAGATTCTCAGAGCGACATGAAATGCCACGGTGAGTCGCGCCGCCCCGGCTGCCGTCCAGCTTCTCCTTCTCCGAGTTGCCTTCTTCCCTTCAGCCTCCAGCGAATCTCCGGCGGGGAATTACTCCCGGAGGTTCTCGGGCGATTGGGCCGCGGTCAGAAGAACAACGCCAGCTGGAGAGAGGCCTGGGCGTGCGCTTTAGAGATACGCCTCCGAAGTTCGGTGTATTGTTACCAGCCTACTCCTCAACCTTCCCCGCCGTCCAGCTCCTTCCTTTGTTTTGCCTAATTTTAATGTATTGTGGGGAGGGCGGTGGTGAGGAGATCTGGCTGGAAAGACTTTTCGTTGACAAAAGGGACTGACTTAAGGTTTTTCTATTCGAGACCCTGAAAATGGGAATGGGCCAGGGTGGGAGAGAGAAACTACTTTGGGGTCTAGGGGTGTGATCACAAGCTGATGTTTATTCTTTAATGCAAATGATTTCACTCCCCTCATTTTTCTAAACACCATCACAGGGGTTAATGAAGAAAAATTCCACATTGATTTAACAGAGCAACTTGTGATTAAAACATGGGAGAGCTGGTAAAAAATCATAATCAGATTTTAAAAACACCCTTCTTACCCAATAGCCCCAACAAGATTTCTGTATCCTTAGTAAAATTTTGGTCCCTTACAAATAATAGGGAAGTAGCATTTATAAAAGTAAAATTTTATGGAATTAAGTTTATCTATTTTTTTTTGTAAAATAAGATGGCAGTGGAAATTGTCCTTCAACTCTCCTTTTCCATATTCTCTTCAATTTCATAAGTCAGAATTCTAGTCTGTGCATGGCAAAGAAGTTTAACATACCAGGGGAGTTCTTTTTTTCTTCACTGATAAGCTATTTATTATTATTAATCATTGCTTCTCTGTTAAAGATATATGCTGACTGTCTGGAAGGTAGGATATTGGCTTCTCATTTTACTATTATAGCATTAGCATAATAGTGCCCAAAACAGATGTACAGTCTGGTCTGGCGATTTTTCGTGCACCAACCTCCCCAGTGGGTCAATTAGAGAGATTATTGTTCTTCCTGCAGGGAAGATCAAGGAGCGCTGCACAAACGGGTACAAACAGAGAGGGATTGACATATCGATTTCCCAGCATTTCAGTAAAAAACCAAAGTTGACAAATAGAATCCGGAAATCTCTGCACTGTCACCTGGATGGGCTCAGTGATTTTGAGCTCAGCTCAGTGACTGGGTGACACTTTTATTTTCTGAAGCTTTAAAAGACCTGGTGCAGGCGGCTGCAGAAAGCTTGATTCCAACATTTCCCAAGTGCATATGAAAAAAAGAAACATATGCCTAAATGTTCAGTAAACAGAAGAAAAAGTAAAATGAAAGAGGTACCTCTTTTTAAAAAAAGAAACAAAACAGTAGACTCTTTGAAAAGTGTCAGATCAGACAATAAAAAAGAATAGTGTCTCCCCCCAATCAAACAAAAACAATATTAAAAAATCTTTTATTAAAAAGTATTTTTTTAACTTTTAACTTCCACACACCCTTTAAGAAGACCCCACACCCTTTTAAAAGAACCCATTTAAGACCTCTGCATGAGGGCCTATACTCCCCAGCCAGAAAAGAATCCCGGCCAAGTGTGTATGTGTGTTGGGGGTGGTGGCAGAGTCCCCTGAGACCAGTGGCTGGCTTGAGAATGTGAAAGTGTGTGCCAGGAGGACACTCCACCCTTCCCCATTTCAGGCTAACTTACGTGGCTGTGGCTGGGTTTCTACTATAGGAACAAAGGAAGAAGGGGACCGGGAGATTACAAGTAGCCGAGAGAGTCCCCCTGTGAGAGCCAAGAAGCCTCGAAAAGCCAGGACGGCTTTCTCTGACCACCAGCTTAATCAACTGGAGCGAAGCTTTGAGCGGCAGAAGTACCTGAGCGTCCAGGACCGCATGGACCTGGCAGCTGCACTCAACCTCACCGACACCCAAGTCAAGACCTGGTACCAGAACCGCAGGTAAGGAAGGCTGTTCGTGGGGGCAGAGGTGTCTGGCCATTCAGGCAGGTCATCACTGCCACCGCATTGGGTATCTTCCCTTGTGGCCTTCAGAGACTAGAGGCCGAGAGTCGGAGGGCCTCAACGGATGTCTAGGTGCTTTCAGGCTAGGGCAGGGATTAGCTACACCTCCAAGGTGAGAGAGACCACGGTGAGTTGGAGTTGGGGCAGTTCTGCACTTCTGTGTTTTAACAGGTGCCACTTTCCCTGAAAACCTATGCCACTGGAATTCCCCCCACTTTGTCCCCAAATCAGTCAAGCCACACCTCAAATTGAGACATCTGTGCAGCTGACACGTAGACTTAGCCAACGTGTGAGGTGCACCCCTTGGGCCTGCCCCAGGCTGGTTCCAAATGTCTGTAGTCTGCAACACGGCCCAGCTCTGCCAGTCCCCATAGAGCTGTCCCACCAGCCTTGGCTTGAATATGAGGAGAATGGGAGAGCAGGGTCTGGGCCCAGCTGGGTTAGGGTTGGGTCGGCAGCCGCAGGCTGGAGAATCAGGCAGCTGGCTAGGCGTTAGTCAGGACTGGGGGTCCATCCTCTGTACTGGCTGCTTCGGCGGTCTCAGTAGGGAGAAGGGTGCTGCAGAGCCTGCCCAGCGCCGCTGCTTCTTTAAAAGGATATTAAGAAAGCAGCTGGCCGCACTCGCAGGGTGCTGAACTACAGAGCCGAATCTGAGCAACGTGAGGTGAGGTGATGCTGTTTCCCAGCCTGGCGCTGGTCTCCCTCGTCTCGGTTTTTTCTCCGCCCCCCCCTTCCTCTCGTTTGTGTTCTAATGGTCCATAAGTGCGGTTGGAAATGCCCATCCAGTTGTCATCTTTACCATAATTTTCTGTCTCATTACATACGGTTTCAGCCACCCTAATTCTGTCGGAAAACATTAGTGTCATTTGTAGCCAATTTAAAATGGGCGACATGTTTATTAATTTGGCTGGAGCTGCCGGGTATGGACTGCCCACCAGCCTTGCGTTCCTTCATAAGGCATTTGAGCAACCAGCGTGGCCTGCTCTTCTCTTGTTGGGGATGGGGGGGATGTGCAGCAGGGGAGGGAGAAGACCAAAAAAAAAACTGATCACAGGTTTTAATTGTTACTTTCTCCCTGAGGAGGAAATATCTTGAAATACATTTCCTCTTCAACCAAAATGGCCAGGAGGTACTGTCCCCTTGGGAGAGCCCCCTTTCAAACGAATTCCTCTTTGAAACCTTTTCTGGATCCTTGCCCTAAGCCCCCTGCCCACTGTAAGGACCTGTCAGGCTGATGAGAAAGTTGACTTCACAGTCCTGGGGAGAGAGAGGGGCTGGGGTCCCAGGCCCAGGAGTCTCACCATTCCTTTGTTTACAGTTTCAGTTTCTTCTCTCCTTGCAGACTGGGAGAGGCCTAGAGCAGACACTTTGGGATGGTTGGTGGGGGGTCTCCCTGGAGGAGAATTAAGGGAGGTGGGAGAAGACTGCCTGTGAAAAGAGGGGAGGTCTCTTTTGGCCTCCAGGAAAGTTTCAAGAAGTAGCCAAACTATTAGAGGGGGGCAACAGAAGAGCAGAGGGTCAGAAAAAGGCAGCAAAGCTTGTAGGATTTTATCTGCCAAAGACTCTGACATTGAGAGTGTAGTTTACCAAACTGACTTTGGGTTTGGGTCCTCTTTCAAAATAGGTGGGGGCAGGAGATGTTTGTTCCTGGTTCCCAGAGCTTTCTGAGACTTACAAACCGGAAGGGGAGAAGGAGGAGATGGGAGAGGGCTGGGGATGGGGCCGCCCTGGGGCCTGGACCTTGCCCACAGCCGGGTGCATGCACACCCACTTTCTTTCAGGACCAAGTGGAAGCGGCAGACTGCGGTGGGCCTGGAGCTGCTGGCTGAAGCGGGGAACTACTCGGCACTGCAGAGGATGTTTCCGTCGCCTTATTTCTATCACCCAAGCCTGTTGGGCAGTATGGACAGTACAACAGCGGCAGCAGCTGCGGCTGCCATGTACAGCAGCATGTACCGGACTCCTCCCGCACCCCATCCCCAGCTGCAGCGGCCCCTGGTGCCCCGCGTGCTCATCCACGGCCTGGGGCCCGGGGGTCAGCCAGCCCTCAATCCCTTGTCCAACCCCATCCCGGGCACCCCACATCCCCGGTGAAGAAGGAGGGAAGGCGCTGCAATCCCTCCCTATCCCCGCCCCACCTGGACAGCTGCCCCACTTTTTCCCACACTGGGCCACCAGGCCTCCGTTGCCGCGGACCCTAGGAGGCAGAGGAGTAGGAGAGGAAGACGCTCATCATTGGGCAGGGGTCCCCAAAGAGGAGCCAGCCCTCTGCTCTCCAATCCCACCCCCAGAGGCAGGGCTGGGACGCTCCCCTTCCCCCCAGCAGTGTGACTGGTGAAAACGCTGACCCCACACAAAGTGCGACCAGTAAGTGAAAACACCAACAAAAACAAAAACCTCAAGTTCTTTTTAGAAATGACTAGGGACAAGCAGGAGGGAGGGAGGGGGGAGGGCTAACGGGAGAGAGAAGGGCATGGAGAGGAACCCTAGGGGCAGGGGCAGAGAGAATGGTCGGTGGATGGACAGCCTCAGATGCCCAGGCAGAGGTGTCGCCGTGGACATTCCGTCTGCCCCAGAGAAAAGAGGAGGGTGACTGAGAACTTTGCACTGATTTCTCATGACCTTTTTTCTTTTGGAAAAGTGGCATGCTCCATAATATGAAAAAAATGTACATTTGAAAGACTGAGTGATAAGTGATATATCATATTTATTATATGTTGTCCAAAAAAGAGTCACTTATATACGTTAGTAAAAACATGATTTTCCTTTTCATGTCTTTTTGATTCAGTAAAATAAATAATTAGACAAATATAGATTTTTTTGTGATTGAAAATTACAAAAATAAAGTTTATCTTTTTTTAACAAGTGATGAAATCCCAGGGAGCTGATTTTACTAAAGCAGAACATTATAATAAAACGTGCGACTCGGTTAAGATAAAAAAGAAATTCCTTCCGGAATACTTTCAATTTACAAAATCTGTAGAATGTTGGGCTGGCTTGTATAAAAACAACCCTCCTTTTCACGCCGGCCTCTTCGGAGCCATTATCTGCTATGTGTGTGTGCCTTTCTTTTTAAGCGGACGGGTTCGGAGCAGCCCAGAGGCCGCCGAGGACGTCTGCGCCTGTAGGCTGTCGGTGCCCGCGACGCCCCCGCCCGCCTGGAGGCCCCAGCCTGGCCGAGTGCGTGCGCGGACCCTCTGCCCACCCCTCCCCCGCCAGGGGTCTGCGCGGGGCGGCGAGGGTCCGGGCGCTGGGCCGAGACGCGGGCAGGGGCTGGGCGGCGGGCGGACTCCGCCGGCCTCGCAGCTGTTCTGCAGCCCGCGGCTGGGCGCCCGCGCCGCCGGACAGCCTGCGAGCGGGAGGCTGCCGGGCGAGCAATTAGGACGCCCCGGGGGACGCGGAGAGGCCCGGCTAACAACCCTTGTCACGGCTTTGATCCTTGCCTTCTCAGTCCCCGGCGGCTGGCGTTCAGCCCCCAGCCCCACACCGAGCCGCTCTTCCCAGCGAGTTCGCGGTGCTTCGACGCCTGGAGCTGGGACGTAGCGGTGAACGCTGGTTGAGGCAGGCATGCCAAGCTTCTTATCTGCGCCTCTGGAACGGCTGGGACCCAAGCCGAGAGACCCTGCCCAGAGTGTGGAGGTGGCCCGTTGCCTGCATTCTGAGTGTGTGTGTGTGTGTGTGTGTGT
>PVLC010022093.1:0-27185 GCA_004027655.1 Graphiurus murinus | reverse complement strand
TTTTTGCTAACACATTGAGTTTTAAATTATATTTACTCTTAAAATGGCAAGCGTAAAGAAACACCAGAATTTCTTTGCTGAATCACATAAACCTATCCTAAGAAAATATTTCAAAGAAAACAAACTATATTCCACCAAGATATTCAAAAACAGTTTGAAGAAAGATAAAGATTTACAAAAAGTAAATAGGTAAATAATTTTATTTTGATAACATGAATCATTGAACTACCATGAGAAATAAAATTTAAAAATGAAGCAATATGGAAATATTATGTGTAACATTAGGGAAAATAAATAAATAAAACATTGTAATAAATATGTAAAATATGCTAGTTTTATACATAAAGACTGGAAGATGTATTTAAAAATGGAGCCAGCTGTTATGGTACAGTGTTGGTATTAAGGGTGATTTATTTTTTCTTTAAAATTTTCTTCTGCTGTTTTAATGATATTTGCAAAACATTTTAAAAAAAGGCGTAAAGAACAAAAAATTAATTCTGCCATGAAAAACTCTAATTATGTTGAAAATGCAGTCCTAAACGGAGGAAACTGGAGGATTAATTTTAAGTTAACCTTAATGAATACAGTGCATAAATTGCAATGGACTGCCACATATTTTTAGTCTAGTTTGCATTTATGGAGATAGTGCAGAGCATCTCATGACTCTGTCCTCCTCAAATAGAGAGGAGAGATGGGGCTGTAAATCGGCACTCTGAATGAATCGTTGCATCACTAAGAAGGCAAGCTTTAGCCAGTGTGCACTGCAGTGTCGGCCTCCGGTGGGTGCTTGGTGGAAAGCTTCAGAAGATCTGAAAGGATACCTTCGAGTCCTTGTATCACATATTCAGTGCTTCTCCAAAGTGTGTTTTCTTTTACAAAGTCACAATTTATTTCTATATCATGCTGAGTTCTTTTTTCAATAATTGTCTTCTTCATCCACCTGTATTACAACTTTTAAATTGCAGATAAATGTTTTCCTTTTCCAGGACTAATGTGGAGTCATAAATCTTTTTACATCCTCATGGGGTACTGGCTCGCTAGGAGAAGAAGGAGGTTGAGGGGGGAGTTGGCTTTTTGGTAGCAGTTATTCCACTGGGAGGCATTTTCAGAACATCTGGATATTTCCTTTCCATTAATATGTAGACCAAACACACCAATAACTGTTTTCTTTTTTCCTTTTTATCAGAGACACTGCAGGTTCTGTTCTTGGGTCCAAGTGATTTGGTCATAGGCTTCAAGAAATTCTTGACATCTGCAACCAGAAGACAAAAATTATGTTACTGGATAGAATATTTCTTGAGTTTGTTATTATGTTGTTAATGAGTTAAGCCAAAATTAGAAACCGTAAGAAACTGGCTGCTTTTTGAAAATAGATAATGGGCCCTTTCATAAAGGATAGCAAAGCGAGGGAAGATAGGAGGTGGTCATTCTTCTACAAATCAGTAAACCATAGACATGTTGGCTCATTCCACCACTAGGATAGTGTTCCTGGGGAGCAAATATTATCCTGTCTCTTGTTTATGCGATGCCTTTTCCCTAGCTTAATTAAAGGTTTAACAGGCATTATCATACTAAACACACAGAAGTCTAATAACACATGGAGATATGTTTACCGCCCTTACATCTGTTCTGTAGATGCCATGTGGTGTGCTCTTGAAATATAATAACATGGTTCCTGCTCCCTGAGGTTTATGTGCACTTTCTGATGCGCAAGCATGAATGTGAGGAAGTTTGTAAATCAGATGATCAAATGAAGGCTAAAGCAATGCTTGTCACATATTTCATAAGATTATTGGAAGCAATTGAATAAGCATGAAACTTATTTACAATAAAGAAGAATAGTTTAATGATGAATTTAATTTTTAAATCAAAGCCAAAGATCAGTTTGTTAAGTAAAATTGAGAATGGAAGAAATCTTTGTTCTGAATGCTATTACAATTTTGCTCACTTTTTGTCTTGGTTTTTGTAGTAAAGATTCTGGTCAGATAGTCAAGATTGTATTAATGCTTTTCATTTTTTTAAAATGCTTTGCTGGCAGTTCTTTTAGGAGAGGATGATTAATAGTGGTAGAGATGACTTTAAAGAGAAATTGTGGTCTTCCAGGGGCGGGCCACCATGACCATTGGAACTCTGGCTTGCTCTTTTAATTAAACTTGAGAGCAGGAGAAGGAGAAAGGGGCTGGTTTTTTTGTTTTGTTTTTTTTTGTCAAAGTAAGTATGGAGGTTACACAATGTGTTTAACCTTGGGATTTGTCAACATTCATAGAACAAAGCAGTATGCAGTTTTTCAGTCCAGTAACCAAATGACTTTTGCATTGTCCGTGAAAATGGGGGAAAACTTTTCTTGGTAAATGTAGAATTTGTTCTTAGAAGAGTTATTGTCTTCAAACAATGGATTCATGTAAAATGTAATTTAGGAAAAGAAAAGGAGTGTGTAATCTTCTAATAATTTTATTGTGGTATATTATCTTGTTTTAAAAGGTTATTTTGCTCCCCTAAACTTAACATTTTTCCTTTTTTTAATTACAAAAGTGATACTTTCTTACTGAAAGTATTTGATGATTTTCAATTCTAATGTCTAATCTCTACTGGAAAAGAAGAACCAAACAATGAAGAAATATGTGAAATAAAAAGTGTGGTTCTCTCCAGTCCCTGATCCACCCAGAGGTCAGCGTTGTTGCCAGATATTATTTTTTATCATCAACTGATGTGTGTCCAAACCTTCGAGCTATTGTTTTAAGCCATTCAACTTATGAGGCATGTTCTAGAAATAATCTAATTGGAAAACTAAGCCCTCATTGTCAGGAAAAGTTTTGATTGAATTATTAATTGAGATAAACATATTGACACATGTGGCCACAATTCCCAGCTCATTTCTGAATTCTGCATGTGAGATAGAAGAGGCACAAAGACCTGCCACCATGGATTCTGTGGTCATGATGACTTCCTGCCCCTTCCAATTTGTCCTCATAGGACAATCTCTCCAGATGGATGCATTCATTTTCAAAAGTGGAGGACGGAAGAGGCAGGTTTGTTCAATGAAGATTGCAGGCTCCCCCGCTGCTTCTCTCTGTGATGTGGCTGAACTCTGAACATACAAAAGGAGGCAGGGACAATCTGAAGTACCACTGCAAGCTCGTGGTGCTTTGGATGAAGGAGGCTGATGCCTATTGCTTGATGCCCTAGCAGATTCTGCTTCAGTACCCTGGAAGACCAGCATGACTTTCCTTTGTCAAGCTGAGCAGGGCACCAGGGAAAGGAGAGGGAGCAACAAGCATTTCTGTTGAGAAGCCGCTGCCATCACATTCCCTTGAAACTCTCCATGTCCATATCTCTCCTGGAAAAGTTTGCTGTACATTTCTGCCTTCATTTGAATAACACCATTCTAGAGTATTTCAGTGGAAGAGTAAGTTGGAAACTATGAGCAAAATACTAGTGAGAGGCATTTACAAATCCTTCTGAATTTGAACTTTGAGTTTCTCTACACATACTCATATAGGTGCTGTTCCACTTATGGGGAGATTGCACCCTGATAAGCCCATTGCAAATTGAAAATGCTATAAGTTGAAAATGCATGGAATGCTCTTCTTACTGGAAACCCAAACTTAGCAACACCATGCCTTAGGACTGTGGATTGTCCCCCCTGTGGTCATGTGGCTGGCTGGAGCTGCAGCTCATTACCCCTGTGTAACAGCTACAGAGAGTTCATATTGAATAGTGACCCAAGAAAGGATCAACAAAATTTGAAGTACTATTTCTGTTCAATAGTATAGCACTTTTGTACCAATGTTAAAAAAAATCACCAATTGTAGATCACCTAAATTAAAATGAAATTGTAGAAGGTATGGGTTGGTCTATAAAAATCTTCCAATAAAAAAAGAAAGTATGAAGAATGATGCTATTAGTGAGGAAGCAAAATAGAAAAATATTCACTATATTATTTGGGGCTGTGGAGATCCTTTAAATTTTACTTTCATATTTTGGTGTGGAAGATGGGTTCATTCCATTTCCTTGATAAATGCATTGCAGTTCTGCCATGCATTAGGATTGAAACAGATTGCAAAATCTCTAGGCGTATCAATTTTCCTAAAATAAGTCTTCAAAAGCAGTTAATTATCTA
Organism: Graphiurus murinus; assembly: GCA_004027655.1. Taxonomy (NCBI): domain Eukaryota; kingdom Metazoa; phylum Chordata; class Mammalia; order Rodentia; family Gliridae; genus Graphiurus; species Graphiurus murinus. The sequence goes on along the minus strand of PVLC010022093.1, from coordinate 23,065 downwards.
TCACTCTATCCTGGGTTAAAATAAAAATATGCTTTCTAGGTCAATCTTCATTAAGCTATTAATATCCTTTCATATTCTGTGATTTTAATTTCCTTTATTAGCAACTGCAGGTGGCTGAGGCATGAACACCATTGTTTTGAGTATTAATTGATATTCAAATTCTTTTTGCTCTGATGTCAGTAGCCTCCATCCTAATACACACAGGCACAAGGAACTTCCCTATGTAACCATATTTACTGGACTATATTTATTTATTTTCTAGTTCACTTACAGGGATGGATGTGCCTGCTTTTTATGATTTTCATTGCTGCAAAATTCAGGAATTGTCACAGGGACACTCACTCAGTTAATAGTACATTTCGAAAAGCCTGGATTTTATTCTGCTTTATTTTCAAGGAAACAAAAAAACCTCTTCAGCAGAAAGAAATGAGAAATCAATTTACTAAGTTCAGAATAGCATCTGATTTTTTGGTTCATGATATGAGTTGAGATGTAGTTCCTTCAAAATAATAGCTAAAGATTGTATATCCCTTTTGTTCTAAAAATTCACATCTGAGACTTCAAACCATGGCTTAAAGCACTGTTTACCCTTCACTGTTTGCTGATGGCTGCAAGACACACCGCTGTGTGAGCATACCTGTGTTTATTTACCTATTCAAGAACATTTGGAGCACCGTGCAGTTTCCCTTGTGTTCCACAGGTAGCGACTATTCTAGAATCTGAATGTGAAAACGTCCTATCCAAGTCTGTGAAGTTTTGAATTTTCACTTTCACTACCATAACAAAATACCAAGAATGAACACTGCAGATCTTTTGAAAATTTTGTTGCAAAATCAAATGCTGAAAAACAAAGCCTCTCCCTTCTTGGGTCCCTTTTTCCATCCATGTCTTTGTGAACTGCGACTTAATTAAAACCTCCCAGGGCACCTTTCAGATTGCACATCATGTTTCCTGTTGGAACACCACAACTTTATTGTCTCAAAACTCGATGGTAATAAAAAGTATGTTTACTAATTCATCCAAGATATTTATTTTGGCCTGGTACTGCCTTGGAGCCTGCGGCTACAGTAGTATACAAAAGCAGTACTTATGGAGCTTAGGGTTTAATTGGTTGGGGACCAAACTGTTCACTAGATAATGGCGGGGATACATGTGCATTTCTGAACACAGGGGAGTCCTGTGAACACAGAGTCGCTGAGGGTGGTGGCACAGAGGTAGGGAAAGGCTCACTGGGAAAAGATCTTAGCCCTGAAGACAAAGGAGAGCTAAATGCCTAAAGCAATGGTGGTAGTAAGTGGGCTGGAAAGAAGAGCTGTGTCAGGAGAGGAGATCGGGTGTGCCAAAGCCCTGGGGCAGGAGGTAGCAAAGCAAGTTTGACTTGCTGAAATGAGGCCAGGAGGCTGAGTCGAGACCACAAGGTGAAAATTGGTCCAAGGTAAAGCTGGGACAGGGGCTTAAATAAATCCTGGTGGTCAGCTTTGATTACATCGGAAATATAACGGGAAGCTAGTGAAGAATCTAAGCAGAGGTGGGAACAAGGATGAGGGGGGGAAGAGAGAGAGAAAGGAGAGAGGGAGGGAGGGAGAGAGAGGAGAGAGAGAGAGAGAGAGAGAGAGAGAGAGAGAGAGAGAGAGAGAGAGAGAGAGAAGAGAGGGAGGGAGGGAAGGAGGGAGAGAGAGAGAGAGGTTCAAGGTAGGCATCATGAGTGGATTTTCAGTAACACAAATTAGAATAAAATAGAAAAGAAATACTTCCATTTTTAAAAGTTATGACCTTGCGTATCTTCTACCAGTTACTCATGTAAGTAGACTGTTCATATTTCCTTTGGAGGTGATTCTCTTCAATAATGAAGTTATTTTCTAGCATGCAGCAAGGAAATACTAATAGAGTCATTTTCCTACAGGGCAGAGAGTCCCAGTTCAATTTGGCATCCACAACTAGCAGTTTCTAAATAATTTAATGCTTAGCAACTCCATCAAGGCAGGGACAATAGTAAATGTGCTTCAAAAATCCTCCTAAAGCCAAGCATTTTGGCAGGTGCCTGTCCCAGGATTTGGGAGGCTGAGATAGGAGGAACACAGGTTCAAGGCCAGCTTCAGCAATTTAGTGAGACCCTCTTTCAAAAATATAAAAATAAATATAGGACTGGGGGTATTGCTTGGAGGTAGAATGTCATTGGGTTATATTCCCCAGTACCAAATAATAATAATAATAATAATAATAATAATAATAATAATAATAATAATAATAATGTGCTTGGGGTGTAACTTGGAGATAGAATGTCCCTGGGTTCAATTCTCAGTAAAATAAATAAGTAAATAAATAAATAAATATTCTTTCAATGAAGGCAGCTGAAAGAAAAGTTAAAGGAGGCTGAAGTAAGGAACGGTGTTAGATATAAGGTTTCAGATTTGGGAGTGATTTATAAATAATAGCTTCATAGAAATGAGTCCAGCATATGTTGATGAAAGTAGCTGTATCTTCAGTCATTGAAAGTGAACTAAAGCTGAGCATGGTGGCACATGCCTGCAATCCCAGGACTTGGGAGACTGAGACAGGAGGGTTGCAGGTTTGCAGCCACCCTCAGCAACTTAGTGAGATCCTGTTTCCAAATAAGAAATAAAATAGGGCTGGGGGTGTAGCTGGGAGGGAGATTGTCCTTGGGTTCAATCCCCAGCATCACACACACACAGAAACACACACACACACACACACACACACACACACACACACACACGCACACCTACTAAAATACGCCTCCTCCTATGTTTTACACCCTTACTTTCTTCCTATCTAAGACTAGCATCTTTAATGTCAAGGACTAATGTTGCTTTGTTCTTTTCTGTGTGTGATAACATCCTCTGGTGGGGCCTACACCATCATGGAGTTCAGGATGGTGGTCTGAGGTGGTATGTGCTGTTAACTTTCCCTTTTCACTCAAATAGAAAAAGAAACTAGCCACTGCTCTTGAGTGATCTGAGGGATCATTTGTACTTTCTTGTTGAGGACTTGTGTCTGTTGCTAGAGAACATGCCATGCTAACTTGAATATGGTGGAGCTACTGCTGAAATATGTATCTGACCCTCCTTTTCCTTTGTCTGCTATTGGCTACAACAACAACAACAACAACAACAACAACAACAACAACAAAATCTTTTTCCTTCTCAGCTCCACACCAGCTTTTTATGGTCCTATTTCCATAGCTAGGTATGCAGAAGTTCAGTGTTTATCATGTGTGTTTGAAACCACTTAAAGATTATTTTGTTTTTCTGATCTCCTGACCTCTTAAAAGCTCCCAGCAGCCTTTTCTCCTCCCACCTTCCACACTATAAATAAAAGCCAACCCACAGGCATATGGATATATCACTTCTTCAACTTCTGAATCAACTTGTGAATCTTGAAAGGCCGTAGAAACCTAAAAACTTAAGTAGCTAATGGGGGAAAAGAGCTGAGACAAATTCCTGGATATCTTGGAAGCAAAGATGTTTGAGGAACAGCTTGGTTGTTTCTTGAGGGATTAGAATCAGTAACTGTCACGTTGTCTAGCAAGACGTAGATAGGTATCTTTGAATTACTGCCAATTGGGAGCCATACTATGTTTTTGTGAAGTGGTGAAGTGCAGCATTTTCCCCTCAGTAAATGAGTGTTCCCTTCCCCTGCCCACCTTGGATTACTACAGCCAGAAATTATGCAATTTGTTGGAATTTTCCCCCAAGAGTCCTAGTTGGAGGCTAAGGCTAGCTTGTGAACACTGAGAGTTTGGAGTCTGCCTTGGCAGACTTGAATTTGATGGCTGTTCTGACTATCTTCACTACTTTTGGTTATATACACCGAATATTCTGGGCTTGAATCCAAAACTCACACAAGTAGATCAGCCTCAGAAGTACCTGAAGAACTTCGAAGAGAGCTCAAATAGAGCAAAACATTAGACAATCTGCATACTTTAATTTTTTGTATGTTTATTTATTGACATCCATATATTTAATTTACAGAAGGGAATAATAAATACACCATAAATAAGAGACAAAACTAATATCACATGGAGTTAATTTGATGATATTCTACTTTTTAAAAATTCTTTTCAAGACTTCTCATCAAGTCTATTTATATGATTTTGAGAAGTTTGTTAAAATTAGCTTATATTTTAAGATCCTTTTGACATTTTACATGATTATAGGACATGGGGACATAAGTTCAGAAAAACTGGAAGGCTCTCACAGTTGAAGAACTGCCCTATTTGGGAGTCTTTGGGAAAGTTTTATGTAAACTGTATTTTTTCTTTTTTTTTACTTAGGGAGTCTTTATAGCAGAATTACAAGCATCCATTATATTTTGTACATGGTCTTGTAATCGTAGAATGAATTTTGCAAAGCTATTGAGCGATATGGAATTAGAGGTTAGAGAAAAATTGAGAGTACAATATAGTTCAAAGGTTACCATGGATCTCAGACTCAGCTCCTGAAGCTGGAAAGGAGCCTGAGTCAGGGCTGGTGGTGGGGTTCTGAAGTTTCATTCTAATGAGCTGAGGTTGAGTTTGTTGTGTTCCGTTTTGGAGTATAGTGAGAGGGATTTCCAAAACAGAGTTCAGAGACTTGAAAAAAATACAATTCTAAGTAAAGATAGAAAGTGAGGTATATCTAAGGTATATCTAAGTAGAAATGGAAATCTGATCATGATTCATAGCATCTACTCAGCCAAAAGTTCATTTTCTGGGAAGGAGAAGATTCTTATCCTCCAAGAGGGCAGAGAAAGCACTCCGCAGGTGCTCATATTAAAAGAAAAATTACAGAACCACGCAAAAAATAATGTAGCATTAAAGAGGGAAGTTCAGAGTATTTCACTCACTGCTCGTAAATGCGGGAAACATTTGCTGTCTGCAATGCGTTATAGAAACTTAAGCACTTAGAGGTCCGAGTCAAATACTTGTGGCATTTTCAGAACGCCGAGCAAACCATGGAGATAATATGAACCCATTTCTCTGACACAAAGCAACTGAGGCAGAGCTCCTGGTTCCTCTGCCTGCCCAAAGCCACTCTTCCAACTGTGTCCTCCTGTGCATGGCTCACTAGTAAGTTGCCTTGACTCATTCCCCTTCTCTATGTGACTTTAGTCTACATGAGATTGAAGTCTTCGCTCACCTCTCCTAAATCTTACTTTTAACCCACTTCACTGAAGGTGATATGATTCCCAGTCATTCCCACAACATATCCCATGCACACATCTCCTGCAGCTGGCACCGTGACACTGAGCAGCTATCTCAGTCAGCATTCTTATTTCTGTAATTCAAAACAACTGACCACCACAACTTACAGGAAGGAAGATTTATTTGCTCACAGTTCTGGAGATTTTAGAGGTTCAGTCTATGTCAGGCTGGGTTGGTGGAGTTCAGAGCTTGTCAGTGGGAGGCAGAGAGAGAGAGAGAGAGAGAGAGAGAGAGAGAGAGAGAGAGAGAGAGAGAGAGGGCGAGCGAGCGCAAGGGAACTAATCACCTGCTCTTACATCTCAGAAACCAGAAGAAAGCTAGCAAGGGGATTCAAAGATACAAGCACAGTCCCCCTCAAGGCCACATTCCAGGGACCCATTCCTCCAGTCACATCCCACCTGCCTAGTTACCACCCAGTAAATCCCTTACAATGGGTTTATCCACTGATGAGATTACACCTTCCAGACTTAATTACATCAGCTCTGAACATTAATACATGAGCTCTTCAGGGGCCATCTGTATCTAATCATAATAGAAGCCAAATTATCTTACAATTCTGAGCAAAGATCTTTTCAGGTAATAGGGGTCTAGAACTAGTACTGGGATAAGTTTTCCCTGGAAAGTGGGAAGAGGCTGAATCAGAGTCACAGGAGATGGTAGAATTAAAGAAGGGTCAGCTTACTGATTAATAGACAGGGAAGAAAGCTCAGGAGGAAAAAAAAAGGGGGGATGGAGTCAAGAAGAGAAAGATACCTGAGATGGATATCCATTTCTCTCTGAGAATAGATGGAGAGAGAGAGAGAGAGAACAATATGAAGGAACTTCCAGGTGGGGAAAAGGGTAGAGCAGTACAATAATGTAATGGAAGAGACAGAAAGGAATTTGGGAGAATTTGATATCAATGATCCTCAACCTCTTACCAAAGTAAGGAATGAAGAGACCTACCAGTAAGTGAATTGGGGATCTTGACAAGAGAGAGCTACTATCGAAGTAGATTTTAAATTCATATTTATTCATCCACCTATCCAACAATATTTATATTGCTCTTTATTATGTATCCAAGGCCGTGTTAGGGATGCAGGCAGATGTAGTTTCATTAGTGAGGAAGATGGCCTGGGACCTTGCTATTCTAAGTCTAGTGCCTGGGTGAGTAGCATCCTTATCCCCGGCCAGAGTCAGAGATCAAAGTCTCTGTGCATGTTAGAGAGAGAAGCATCTGTCTGCGGAGGTCTGTTGATTCTGGAGCCAGACTTCCTGGGCTCAAATTACAACTCTCACTACTTACCAGCTCTTTGGCTTTGGGGAAATTCTTTAATCTCCTAGCTTCCTCTTATGTAAACTGGGAATAAAAATAACAACACTTACTTCACAGAGTTATTTTGAAGATTAAATATTTAGAAAATATCTTGGCATATAGTAAATATTCTGTAAGTATTAATAAACAAATCAGAAGTTAAAAGAGACCAAACCCAGAATGTAATAAAGCATGAATTAATAGGTTTCAGAGTGAGGGGTATACCACTCCATAGTAGTGAATTTTGAATAGCTGTGTGCCCCTGGCAATTAACACAGTGTCTGACATAAAATAAGAACACAATACATCTTTTTGTTTTTTGGCACTGGAGGTTGAATTTAGAGTCATTTTTGTTCCCAGCTACACCCAAGCCCTATTTTATTTTTTTTAATTTTGAAATAGGGTCTTGATAAGTTGATGAGGGTCCTTACTAAGTTGCTAAAGCTGGCCTCGAACCTGCAGTTCTCTCTCAGCCTCTCAAATACTAGGATTACAGGTGTGTGTGCCGCTATGCATGGCTGACGTATAGATCTTTTTTTGTGTGTGTGTGGTACTGGGGATTGAACTCAGGGGCATTCTACCTCCAAGCTATACCCCCAGTCCTACTTTTTATTCTTTATTTTGAAAAAGGGTCTCACTAAGTTGCGGAGGGCCTCACTAGGTAGCTGAGGCTGGCCGTAAACCCAGATCTTCTGGTCTCAGCCTCCCAAATGCTGGGATTACAAGCATGCACCACCACACCTGGTTTTAGATCTTTGATAAATAAGGCAACATTTATGTGAGGGGCTGGTGGATATGGGAAAGTAAACTGAGTCAGAGTCATACATCTGAGGTTCCACATCCAGATCTATCACTGAACTGAATTTTGAAGTTGAATAAATGATTTAAAATTTTTGTTTCATCATCCCAAAGCTGAGATTAATAATACATGTCTAGATTATGTATAACATGCTCAAAAGAGAAAAGACAGACAAAACCATTTTGAAATTCACAAAATGCTAACCAAATGCAAGATTTAATAATTCATACAAATATTATAAAATCAGATTTGTGCTTATTTAAATATGAATTGTGCATTCGTTGGGGGTATCACAGGTTGAATAGTGTCTCCCCAAGTTCACACCCACCTGGAACCTCAGAATGTAACCTTATTTGGAAATATGATTTTTATAGATGCAATTAGTTAAGATACAGTCATACTGAATTAGGTGGGGCCTAAATACTGCCCCGGGTATCCTTTTACCAAGAGAGAGGACACATGAGGAGACACAGAGGAGACGACCGTGGGCAGATGGAGGCAGACATCGGTCCGATAGCGTATACCCAAGGGATGCCCAGGACTGCCAGGAGCCCCTAGAAGCTGGGAAGAGGGAGGAAGGATTCTTCTCTAGAGCCTAGAAGGAGCAGGGCCCTGCTGACACCTCGGTTTTGGACTTATAGGAGGGAATACATTTCTGTGGTTTAAAGTCTCCCAGTTTGTAGCACTTTGTTAACACAGCCCCAGAAAATGAATACAGGGCATGCTTTCCCGCTTGTGAAGAAAGAAAGAGGCTCAGAGGTGAGATAATGCTTCCGGAAATATGCCTTGGGTCCTGGCATCGTTACTGTTGCCCAGGCCTTCTTATGCAAAAAGAAACAGCCGGCATACGCGTTAAAAGCACTGGCTTTTGAGTCAGACACAGGGGAGGTCTCGTTTCCCCCACGGCAGTACTCTGAGAAGCTGGGCATACCCACTTCCCGCCTGTGAGCTCTATCTAGCCCATTCATTGCTTTGAAGATTAAGTGGGAAAATATACATACATACATATATATGTATATGTACATACATATATATGTGCCTATACTACATGTATATGTGTATACCTTGACTCTATGGGTATATTTAGCTATCTTAACTTTGTGTGCACATGTAACTTGGACTCGTGCTTTCTAAAGATTACTGATTATTACTATAAACTAGGTAACTTGAAACAATCATTGTTGAATTCCATATAGTTCTACTTTCCAAGACTGTGAGCCAACAACCTTCCATTCAGGATTCTTGATGATCTCCTTGTTAAAGCATCTGATTTTCCCATTGTCATGAAGACAGTGACCACAGCTGGTCAGTGAACCTCACCTGGCTCACTGACACGCTCGTGGGAGATACCTTCCTTATTTTTAAAAAGTAACCGCAAACTCTTGCCAGTTTTTAGTACAAACACAGATATGGAAAGTTATGAGAAGCTTGAAAACCACCTTGAGCCATATAATTGTGTTAGATTCTGTATGTGTTTCAAGACACATGCAAGGATTTATTTATTTATTTGTTTACTTATGATTCTGGGGATTGAATCCTGAGACATTCTACCTCCGAGCTACACCCCCAGCCCTATTTTATTTTTTATTTGGAAACAGTGTCTCACCAAGTTGATAAGCGTCACTGAGTTGCTGAGGCTGGCTTCAAACCTGTGTTCCTCCTGTCTCAGTCTCCCAAGTACTGGGATTACAGACATGTACCACCGCGCCTGGCTTCAGATGCAAGGTTTTAAATGTCAGTTACCACGGGAAGGTTCCGACTGGCTTTTTGCCAGGGTGTTTAACTGCGAGATGGGCATGGCAGGCTGTCTGCAGATGATCACTGCCATGTATGAGCCCAGGTGAGTCTCCTCTATAATTGATCAATAAATGGTTCTTCATTAGGTTTAAAATCTCAAATGACAAACTAAATGCATTAAGGAGAAAGTTATTATGAGAAGCATTCAGAGAAGAGAAGTTCAAGGTCAAAGGTAAAATTACAGCTTCAATATTTAAACAGACCTGAGAATTCCATACCCCATAGACATCTATGTTTAACCATACATCTTAAAAGTCTCCTTGCATGGTGTTGTATATTGAATTCAAACAAAAGACCAAAATTTCTGAAAATTTAGGTTTAGTTTTTATTAATGTTTCTAACAATGTATTATGAAAGTTTTCAAAACAGCATCAATACTGCATCTCATTATGTAAAAGCCATTTACTTGGTTCTTGGTTCCATAGCAAAGGTATATTAATTACATCTCAATACATTCAGAACCCCAGAAGACTGTTATAATTTCTCTTTAAACAGTAATATGTATTTTAAATGAATTAAGAGTAAATTTGTCTTTTTATAAAAATTTGCCTACATATTTATAGTGCTTGTTATTTATCTCTAAAAATCCAAATTTCCTTCAGCCTGAACAACTTCCTTTAGCTTTTGCTGCTATATAGCTCTTCCTCAGTCTCCCACACCCCCAGGGACCACCCCTCCCATCACACCCTATAGCCTACCGGGTACCACCCAGATCGATCCATTTCAATGGATTTATCTACTCCTGGGATTGCAGCCTCATCACTCAATCCATCAGCTCCAAACACCAATTTATGAGCTCTTCAAGGGGCCATACTATATCTAACCATAACAAACTATCCAACATATCTGTATGTCTGGTCTTGATGTGAATCTGCTGCCATGGCTATGGCATCATAAACACCTTTCTCCAATGTCTATTGGCTATTCTAAATCAAACATCTCTGTCCAGTTACCATGATCATGTTTCCACTGATGGGCAAATATTCTAACTTTCCTCTCAGCAGTGTCTCTCTTAAGTGGAATTCAACTCTACCCCTCCGTCATTTGGCTTTTTAAAAAACGTGTGTTCCGTATAAGGAGTTGGTTGCATTTCTATTTTAGAAACCGTAGTGCAAGGCTAAGAGGTCTCACCCTTATAGAGAATCTGCGGCTCGAGTAAATTACCAAAACACAGGCTTTCTTTGAACATTTACTATATCTAACAGCGCTATTTAAAATGGACTGTAAGACATTTCCATACTGAGCAAGACTTAAAGACACATTTTTACCAACACATTGGCAAATACCCTGGAAGCCAGACATTTAGAGGAACCCAAGTTGAACAATTGAGCCTGAAGTCTTGGTAGAGTCCCAGTCTTTTTTCTTTCTTTCTTTTTCCCCTTCCTTCCTTCCTTCCTTCCTTCCTTCCTTCCTTCCTTCCTTCCTTCCTTCCTTCCTTCCTTCCTTCCTTCTCTTTCTTCCTCTCCTCTCTCTTTATTTCCTTTTCTTTCTTTCTTCCTTTCTAGAGAAAGCATGTCTGTTACTGATTGCAATGTCTGTCAAATTCTGAAATTCAGCAATTGAGCATTAAACTTGTTTTTACTGCACACATTTGCTTTTGTTGAATTAAGTCCAGGTCTCTTCATTTCCCAGGGCATAAAATCTTGGTTTAATTCCATGGGAAAGGATTGTGTTCTGGATATATAAACATTTAGCCAAATACTTGTAGAATTCAGAAAGAGCATACGTTTTTAGCAGTGACTCAATTCAAACGTGCATGTAGATTAAATCTCTTCATCAAGGAGACATTTTGTATTATTAGTTTTGAAAATAGATTTTTTTTCAGCTTGGTACAAAGTACTCCCACTCTTCCAAAATAAAATATGCTTTATGTGAGGTGGGAGAATTAGCATGACCCTTAAAGTCCTTGCTCCAGGAGAGGCAATTATGCTCTAGAGAACACAAGAGGTATAGAATTATAGCAAGATTTGATGATGAATTACAGCAAGATTTGATGCATGCAAGGTTAATGGAATTTTTCAAAGTAAATCATTGCTTACAGTTTCAAATTGTTTTCATTTTGAGTTATTTTGGTTAAAAACAGAAACCAAAATTTAAGCAAAATAGTCTGCTTAATGTAAAATAAACATGTAACTTAATTTGCACATTTGTTGGATGCTTGTTTTGAAATTGTTGTGGTAAAATGGAAATAGTCATATAGGCTTCTGAGCCAGGTGGATGTGGAGATGAGTCCTGGCTGACTAGCTCTGTGGCTTGGGGTGGGTAGCTTAACTCCTCTGAGCCACAATTGCCTTTTCTATAAAGGGTGAGTTAAGAGTTTAGCCATTTAACCAACACCCAAGGGGTCTTCAGTAAATACTTTGAGAATGTGTAGGACCAAAAAAAGAAAGTGTTTTGGTTACAGCTAATAACTTCGAGGTTATCTTGTTTTTAAATTGGTGTGAAGATAATGGAGACTCTACTTTGAAATCTTTGTATTGTGAAAGGTATATCACACATAGAATGCAAAAATCATAAAGATATAAGTTAATGAACTTAAATAGTAATAAACACATATATAAACATCATGCAGTATGTCAGCAAGATCAAGGCCAGGCTTGGCAACTTAGTGAGACCCTATCTATCTCAAAATGAAAGATAATAAGGGATGCGATATGGTGGTAGAGCACAATGATGTTTTAATGCACACATAGAAAAGTATAAGAATCAGAAGTGTATAATTCAAATTACTTTTCACAAACTGAATAAACCCTCTAACCACAGTCCTGATCAAGCAATGTGTTTCCTTCCCTCTGTACCAATTCTCACCAAGGCAGACCACTCTTCTGATTTCCATACATTGCATTAAGTTTGCCTGGTTTGGGACTTAACATGGATGGAATCATATGCCATGTACTCTTTTTTATGTCCGGTATCTTGAGGTCTATATATCATGTTTGTAGTATTTTCTTTCCAAAAGCATCTTTATCATGGAAATGCCAATTATACACAAAGGTCAAGAAAGTATAATGATCTTTTATGTTTCCATGACTCTTTAAAATCTTCCTTAACGTATAAATACTTTATTTTATATGGACACCTACCTAATTCTCTGCTGTCTCCCACACACCTGATTATTTTCTCTATACATCTTATTTCATTCATAGATATTTCAGTATTCATGTCAATAAAAAAGAAGGATCCTTTTTGTCACACTTAAAACATTAACAACAAATACATGATACCATTTCCCTGCCAGGGATCAATATTTCCCCATTGTCTCGTAAAGTTTGGGTTTTTTTTTGCAATTGGATTGTTCATAACAGGGTCAAGGTATATAGATTTTCTTTAAAATGCCTATTTGTAAAGTTGAGAACTGTGTTCTATTTATATAAGCTGAATATTTGAGTGGGATTGCATTTCTTTATGGCTCATATGAAGAGAGAAAAATGTTGCATATTTTCAAATTTGATTCCTCTTGGGGTTTGCAATATCTTAGAATGCTAAAAATTGAGACACTCGTTTAGTTTTCTGCTATCATGTGTCTTGACATTCTTCAAGTCCCTCTTGCACTTTGGAGGTGAACTTTTAGCCTGATGTTTTCTTGTTAGCCTTTGGTCTTATGAAGTCCACTTTTTTCTCCTTGGCTCCTTTGATTTATCTGCGAAGTGACAAGCACAGTGGGTTGTCTTGGCTCAGCGTGTCTGAAGAAATCCATCACCGAGACCTAAGAAAGTTCCTTGAAGGGAGCAGTGTGGGGAAAGCCTAGGTGTTTGCACCCTGGAGTTCTCACTTCTGCCAGTGGGGCTGGAGACAGTCACTTCCAGGATGTGACACCAATGCTGATACTATTGTGTGTTAGTTCAAAGGATTTTTCTCTTCTATTTTTTCTTACCTTCAAGCAGTTTTATTCCTGACTAGAGAGAACATTGATGTTTCCAGTTAGATATCTCTCAGTCATTTGCAGTTTAAAACTTCTCCAGTCTTAATTTCTGCTTTTTTACCTGTCACCTGTGCAAGAGTTATTGCCTCTGTCCCTTTCTTCACAAGATGGTGCAGGGAGGGAGGCCCATCTTGTCTTTGCGGTGGTCCCTGGTTGACAGAGGGCTCTTATATTCTTTGATATCAAGCCATGTCTTTTGTGGCCATTGAGAATTGTGTCTTTTGGAGGTCATTGGACTCCTGGCCTGCCTTTCTCTGTCCACCTGTACTGTCGCTTGGCTTGGTCCTTCTCACCCCGATCCTTTTGCTTTGCTGTCTGTGGTGTGCTGGGCTCTGACTTTTGCTGGTCACCTCCCTCGCCTTTGCCATTCGCTGTGCCTGAGTCCTTCTGTGCACACTGTCCTGGGGATGGCGGAGCTCTGATCAAACAGGGAGAAGCAAGAGCTCACTTGTAATGTTTCTGGAATCTTTGAGCAATAGTTGGGTGCTTTCTCCATGCCTTCTGGGTTTTCCCTGAGGGGCTCACCAGGACTTTTTGAGCCCTGTCCTCTGTGTCTTTTATATCGTAACCTACTTCTTTCTCCCTGTTGTATTTCAGTCTCAAAGTTGATTGATTTCTTTTCATCTTCATAGAAAATGTTAAATGTTCTTGTGTGTGTGTGTGTGTGTGTGTGTGTGTGTGTATGTGTGTGTGTGTGTGTGTGTGTGTGTGTGTTTGTGTGTACTGGGGAATGAACCCAGAGTGCTTTACCACTGAGGTATACCTACAGTCCTTTTTATTTTATTTTGAAACCAGGTCTTGCTAAGTTACTGTATGCCAGCCTCCAACTTGCAATCCTCCTGTCTCAGCCTCCCAAGTACTGGGATTATAGGCATGCACCACTGCACTTGGCTGGAAATGTTAAATATTCTAATTGATAAATTTAGAAAAAATGAAAGAGATCAAGTGAAACCATTTTTTAAAATATTTTACCTTAACTCAACACATCAAATATGTCATTTTGAAATGTACGTGTAAAAAATATTGAGATATTTTAAATTATCTTTTTTCTTTCTTTTCTTGTGGAGAGTTATAGAGTCTTTGAATTCTGGTGTGTATATTTCATACCTATAACACATCTCAATTGGACCAGCTGCATTTCGGGACTCCAGGCTGCTACACTGCATGTATAGCTGATCCAAAGTCAGAAATGAGGAGGCCTCTAGATATTGTTAAGGAAAGAGCAAAAACAATAGATTTTAGAATGGTGCAGCTTGGCTGCCTGTCTTTGCATTTCATTAATTCCAGATGCCCACTGGCCACCATCACTGGATGCATGTGAAGTTTGACTTTCGCTGAAGTAGCTTCCTTCTCATAGGAATCAAGTCTCTGGTGTCTCCTTGGTCTGCCCAATCACCCAGCAACAGTACTGACTTCACAGTAGGTACTCAGCCAACTAATCCCCTTGTGCCTCTCCAGCTCCCGCTCTCAGTGAAGAACTTCCAGCTGTCCGAAAGCCAAGCCCTGATGCTCTTTTCCCCTCTTCCCCACCCACACGTTTTCTAATTGTTTTTTTGTTTAAGGTCAATGGAACCACATTTTAAGAACATCATAGCCAGGCATGGTGGTGCACGCCTGTAATCCCAGTACACGGGAGGTTGAGACAGGAGAATCAAAGGTTCGAGGCCAGCCTCAGCAACTTATCAAGACCCTGTTTCAAAATAAAATAGAGCTAGGGGTATAACTTAAAGGTAGATTGCCTCTCAGTTGAATCCTCAGTACAAAAGACAGCGAGGGAGAAGAATTAACAGCATCATTTTATTATACAGGTTTTGGCATTCAAGAGAGAAAACTGGAAACTCTATAATAAGAGTAGAAATTCTAGGACCCCAATGATGTATATGCTCAAATATAGAAATTAAATGACTTATCAATAAAAGATGAGTCTGGAATAACTCCAAAATCTCATCTAAAAAAACTAGATAGATAGATATAGATATATGATAATAGATGACAATGATAATTCTAATGAAATGTATTCTAATGAGTTGAACAAATCAAAGAAGTCTGTTTATTCCTCATGAGCTCTCCTTGGAGATTAAAAAAAAAAAAAGTAACAGATGAAAACAGTTGGCACCTCTTCCCGCCCTAGCAGGAGGAGGTTGTGCTATGTGATCGGCATGGTTTACTGACCAAGGCGTCCACCTCCCCACCTCCACAGGCGCTCACCCCTCACGAAACTTCACCAGTCACTCTCCTTTAACTCTTCTCAAGCCGCACTTCCCTCCCTGTCCCCCGTCCCCCTGGGTTGCTGCAATGTCCTCTCTCCATTCCTACCACCCCAGTTGTCCTCTGGGCCGGCACTTCCAACTCTCAGTGGAAAAGACCATTTTTTTCCCCTTTATCCATCGCAGTCTGATATTATTACAAAACATACTACAAATGAATTACTAGAAAAGTTGAATGAGGAGAAAACCCAGACATGAAAAGTAGAAGTCCATTTTAAACAATTATTGTTGGATAGCTGGGAGCTGTGTCATGTTCCTTCATGTTAAGGCAAGAGGATGGGGCAACATATTAAAAAAATATATATATATGTATATATATATATATATACGTATATATATATATATATATAAAACCTTTATAAAAACATACTAAAAGTAGTAAACAAGCCGGGCGTGGTGGTGCACACTTGTAATCCCAGTACTTGGGAGGCTGAAACTGGAGGATCCGGGTTCACGGCCAGCCTCAGCTACTTAGTGAGGCCCTCCGCAACTCAGAGATACCCTGTTTCAAACTAAAGAATAAAAACAGGACTGAGGGTATAGCTCGGAGGTAGAATGCCCCTGGGTTCAATCCCCAGTACCACACACACACAAAAAAAGTAGTAAACATTATTCTTATGTTAAATAGACTTAAAACTGCTCTTAAATTTGCTCTAAAAGTTTTCAGCTATTTTCTCTCAGTTTATGCACTTAGGATCTTGTGAGTTGATAAAACAGCTTGCTACAGATATCTACAATCCGATGATATGGTCACAAGCCATATGTGGCTTGTAAAAGATAAGCTTCAATTATTTAAAATGAAATGAATTAAAATTTAATTGCTCAGTGCATTAGCCTCACGTCAGGTGTTGTATAGTCACATGTGGCGAGTGTTGCTGTACTGGACACCGCAGACATAGACCATGCACATCACCGTAGAAGGCTCCGTTGGACAGCGCTGCTGTAGCTCCTTGCTACTCAAAGTGTGGCCCATGGACCAGCAGCACTTGCTTCACATGACAGATTCTTGTAAATGTAGACTCTTGGACCTCTACCTACGGAAACAGAACCTGACTCCTTATTAAGGTTCTCAGGTGATGCCCATGCACTTTAAACTTAGACGCCCTGCTCTAGGATGCTTCTAGGGCAACGTAAAATCTAAATCTGGCCAGGTGACCCCCACCTATCGTCCCATAGCTATCTAGACAAGCTCTGTCCAAAACGGTCAGCACCAGCCACATGTGGCTATTTAAGTTTAAGTTAATCAAAATGAAATGAAATTGGGATTATTCCCTCCACCCCTCTAGGCACATGCCACGTACTCAGCTGTCATCTGCAGCGTGGCTATCATCTTGCACAATGCAGATGTATTTTCTTTGCCAAAATAAATTTGACAGGATAGTGCTGATCTAGACTCTAGTTTAGCCTCTAGAGGCCGGCATCACCTAGTCCTTCCTCTCTCTAACTTCAACCCCTGTGGCACTCCAGCTCCACCCTCGTCTCTGACATGAGTGAATTATATAATTTAGTTTCTTTGCACCTTCATACTCCGTGTTCCTTCGCTTTAATACTATTTTTCTCTGTCTCCATCCCCATTCACCTGTCCATGTTCTTCAACCTCCATGTCAGCTGCTATAAGAAGCTTTCCTAGAAACCACCCCAGACGTCACTCACACATAGACTGCCTCTTTCATGTCTTGTTTGAAGCCTATGTACATACGTATCACACTCTTCTGTTTCTGACTTATTCGCTCCCTTTACTTCAGTACTTTTAAGCTTCAGCACGAGTAGTGACATTTGGGACCAGGCAATTCCTTCCTGGGGAAGTAGAAAGCTGTTCTGTATGTTATAGAATGCTCAGCATCCCTGAACTCTGCCCACTGAATATTCATAATCCCCCAGTTGTGACTATCAAAAATATCTCCATACATTGTCAAATATCCCCTTGGGGACAAAATTAGCAGTGTTTGAAAAGTATTACTATACAACTATAAATTTCATAAGGAGAGAGTCTCGAGGACCGGGAGACATGTGGAGTCCATAGCACTTTGCATGATGCTGCACATGGCTGGCACTGCGCAAAGACTGAGTGAAAGATTGATTGGAAAATCTGCTCAGCCAGTTTCCCTTCCCTCCCTTCCTTCCTTCCTTCCTTCCTTCCTTCCTTCCTTCCTTCCTTCCTTCCTTCCTTCCTTCCTTCCTTCCTTCCCTCTCATTCCCTCCCTTCCTCCCTTCCTTCTTTCATTCTGTTTCTTTGCAGAGTAAACAACACATTCCCATGTCTAATTTGATTTTTTGATGGAGCTCTTTGCCAGGATTGCTGGCCCACAGGAAGGACAGTCTCTGGTCAGATGTGTCTGTCAGAGCAGTCAGTTTGTTTGGCTGATCCACGGGAGATGGATGGACGAAATCAACAGCCCCTAAGTTGGTGAACCAGAAGTGACAGCTTCCCTGTGATGCTCCATTTTGTTATTTTAACCATGAACTAGAATTGCCAAGTCTATCAGCTTTCCAACCAGCTATCAACACTGGATTTCGGAATTTGCAGGAAACTGAAAAGATGAGGCATCCAGATTGCCCCTTTTATCTACAGTGGACGCTGGGTTGGTTCCTACTCCAGCCATCCTCAGCATCCTGGGTAAATAGAATTTTGAGGTGCACCATTTCCAACCTATCAAACGCAGAGTTGTGAGACAGTGACACTTGATCTGGAAGTCCTGAACCTGGCAGTCTGTGCCTTCCTGCCCACCAGTCAGTCCCCTAGCGCTAGAGCAGTTATGGGATGAGTAGTCAACTTACTTGACTCTAGCCACATATAAAAGACCCAGAAGCTACCCATCATCCATGTCTGCAACAGCTTTGGAGGTGACTCTCCTGCTCCTCCTTCCTTCTAGAAAATGCTGCCAGAAAACAAATTCTCCACACTCGTTTGGAAAACCTGGACCTTATAACATTTGTCCTTCATGTTGGCCGGCCACCATTTCTGTGTGTGTGTGTGTGTGTGTGTGTGTGTGTGTGTGTGTGTGTGTGTGTGTCACTGGGGACTGAACCAGGGGCATCCTACCTCCAAGATACACCCCCAGCCCTATTTTTTTTTTAATTTTTGTTTTGAAATGGGGTTTCACTAGGTTCCTGAGAGCCTCATTACTTGCTGAAGCTGGCCATGAACCTGTAATCCTCCTGTCTCAGCCTCCCAAGTACTATGATTATAGGCATGCTCCACCACACCTAGCTCAAAACAATTAAATTTTCTTAAAAAATTCCAACAGTAATATCAATAATCTGGAGACTTCTCTGGGATAGGTTTTTTTATGTATTTCATTTTAATATTACATGATAAAATGATAAGATACTTAATATTTAAAAGAAAATTAAGTTATAAAATACTTCATAGTAAAATTAAACAACAAATAAAAATTTTGTTCATCTCACATTAAAGTACTCTGCTGACTCATAGAAAAGACATCATTTAGCCTTTCTAGATTATCTCCGACTCAATAAATGACTGCATTTTGCTTTATTTTTCACTTCTTTTCCTTTTTTTTTTTTCTGCCCAGAGTTTTCTAATGAGTCTTCAAATACCTGATTTTAACTGTCCAGGTATTGCCGTTCTCTTGTTCTGGCCTGGAGCAAGAGGGTTGTGTCCACTGTCCTACCTGGGTGTAGCACTTTTGTCAAAGCCTTGCTAGAGTTTGACCCACCCTTGATCCCTCCAGTCCTGTCTGATACCCTCTCCGAAGCTGGAGCTGGAATCTCACTGTGACACTGACACTAGGCTATAGGCTGGGGCTGCCTGGAATATGCATATGGTTGTCTCCCCTTATCCCAAGGCCTCCAAGTGCATACCTGAAACCTCAGTACTAAATCCTTTATCTACCATGTCCAGTCTTACCAAAGGTATTAGCAATATTAGGATACATTCTTCCATTTATTTATTTATGTATTTATTTATAGTGTTGGAGGTTGAAACCAGAGGCATTCTATCTCCGAGCTACACAGCCCTATTTTATTTTTTATTTTGAAACAGAGTCTCACTAGGTTGCTGTCCTCCAACCTGTGATCCTCCTGTCTCAGCCTCCTGAATACTGAAATTATAGACATGTGCCATCATGGCTGGCTTTCCCCCCACACACACACTTTAAAGGAAGCAGTTTAGGACTTCTCTTTGGCATGACTGAGTTGCCAGCCTCACTACTCATATTTTGGAACCAATATTAAGTGAAATAACAGTCACTTGAACATAAGCACTGTGGTACCACAACAGTTAATCTGAAAAGTGAGGCAGCAGCTAGTGAGCGACTAATGGTTGGGTATTATATACAACCTGGATACACTGGACAAAAGCATGATTCACATCCTGGGCAGGACAGAGCAGGACACTGCAAGATTTCATCAGACTATGAGAATGGCATGCCACTCAGGCTTCTTAATTGTTTGCTTCTGGAACTTTCCACTTGATATGCTGGGATGACAGTTGACTGGGGTTAACTATAACTACAGAAAGGGAAACAGCTCATACAGGGGACTATCCACACATCCCTTCACTGGGAAAGGTCAGCTCCCTCTCCAGCTTCAAGAGGTGCCTGCCTCGGCTGGACTGCACTCCTGGTGCTGAGCAGTTGTCCTCAGCTTCCTTGGTAACTCAGCCGCAAGGCCAGTCAGAGGAAGGGACTGGGAGAATGAGAGAATGACCGGCACATCACCTGGGGACCTCCTGATTGTAAAGTCATGACGCTTCCTTACAGTCATCTGTTCATTCTCATCAGACATTGATCAAATACCAACTCTGGGCTAGCTCCTGTGGATACAGCCAAGACGTCACGTTCTTCAAGTTGATCGTCTAATGGGAACAGAAATAAAGCAAAACCAGGATTATGTTACAGTGCAGACTGAATATACAAAGGGATACGGTCACACTGGTATGGACTCAGAGAGTGGTGATAAGAATAAACCTTTTGGGGAAGTAACATTTTTGTCTTTATTCCAGGCAAAGTACTGGTTATTTTTTATATAGTTTCCATTTATTTAAAGTCTCACAACAACTTGGTAAGGTGGACATGTGTCCAAGATAGGGGAAACTCCCTTTAGTAACGGATGCCTGGCTAAGTTAACTATTTTCTTGTTTCTTTCTTTTACTTTTTATTGAGGTATAAGGTACAATTAGAAAAATACAGTTACAAATACTGTAGCTTGGTTGTCACTTCACTATTAACTACATTATGATGTGGGACTACAATGCACCAGCAAAAGTATAAAAATAATACAGCTTGGTGAATTTTCATAACACGAGCACATCCCTGTAGCCAGAACTCTGACACAGATTAAGCCCAGCTTCTGGAGTTCTCCCACCCTGGCCCTGGACCGCACCCTCCTCCTCACTTCCAGATTCTGCTGCCCTGCACCCAAAGGTGTTCTTGTGACCTTAGTAGTAGAGCAGATGCTGGCTTTTAACTTTACGTCAATGAAAATAGACAGCATGCACTCCTTTTTTTGCATGTCTAAAGTTTTTACTCAACACAGTGTAAGTTTCATCCACATTTTTATGAGCAACTGTAATTCTCACTGCTGTATACTATTCCACTATAAAAATGTCTAACATTTATGTATCTATTCTGTTGTTATGGAACTTGGATAGATGTTGTTTGTTTATTTAGGGCCATTATTAATAGTGTTGCTATAGATATTCCAATGCACATCTTTTCTTGTGCATATGTAAGCACTTCTGCTGGGCATGTGCCTCAGAGGCAAAGATGTTGAGTAATGGGCAGTTGTGTTCTTGAATGTAGAATAAGAAAGAGATGCACAGAATCAGCTCATAAGAAAGTGTAAGCTCATAAATCCATAGGAACCGGCTCAGCACCCTGATGGTTAAAGGGAGTGTGTATGTCTGGTTTTAAAAGAGCAGCAATTTTCCAAAGTGGTTATATCCAGTCTTGAGTTTTGAGAAGGCAAGAGTTATCCAGATGGATGTGGTGGCACATGCCTGTCATCTCTGTACTTGGAAGGCTGAGACCAGAGGATAGCACCTTTGAGGCTAGCCTCAACAACTTACCTGTTTCAAAATAGAAAAATAAGAAGTGTTGATAGTGTAAGCTCAGAGATAAAATGCCTCTGGGCTAATCCCTGATACCAAACTAAACAAACAAAAACAAACCAAAGCAAAACAAAGAAACATAAACAACAACAACAAAAGAGATGGTTAATACTAATGATAACAACAATAATGAAAAGAAGCAGAAAAAGTGTTCCAGAACCGAGTTGTGTGTGATTGTCAAATTAATTGCTACTCATTTCCCTGTACGCATGAATACGAAGAAGTCCCATCCTGTGTTCCCTTTGCTTATTCTTGCCTGGAATTTCCAGCCATTAATGGAATGTAACACTCTACCCCTTTGAACTTGTCCCTTCTCAACGCAGCACCACGTTAAAGGTCAACTGTAAAATTTCCACATCCCATTAAATATTCCTAAAGCCGGATCTAATACTTCAAAATGCTGTTCCTGTTCAGGGATGTGCGTATGAAAGTCATCCTGGAAGACACAGTGAACATGGAATTCTTTGTTTCAATATCCAGATTTCCCCCCTCCATTGTCTTTGTTTTGACTCTGTAGATCTGGCAACAGTAGATAAATTGTTTTGGAGTAGAAGATTACTAGATTAAAAACAGCATTTTACTATAAATAGACTCTTGGCTCATTATCATTGTCTCAAGAGACAATCTGAGTGACTTTTTTTTTTTTTAATAATATTAAGTATCACCAGAACATAACACTGACTGACTTAACCCGTTGTTGTTTACTCGTCTTTTTGTAAAACTCTATGCTGGGGGAGGGGGTTCAGAATCACACAGTGAATGTACCTAATGAGTAGTGCTTTTGAGATTATTATTTTTGAAGGTCATTTTCCACAAAAAGGTAACAGATAAGGACTTTTTTGTGATACTAGGTGGGTGTTGCTTTACCACTAAATTACATCTCCAGCCCTGAGCAGTCCCAATGTGCCCAGCCAAGTTCATGTAACTTCTTTCTTTTAAGGCTACATTGTTTATTGGGTATTTCTGAATAATAATATATGATAATAATAAGAAGAATATAATATATTGCAAAGCATGTGTTTGAGATAATTTTTCAGAGTTTTTGTTCCAATCATGTAGAATACATGTGGACCATGGAAAGAGTGAAATTATGTGTTATTTATGAGCAAATCACATGCTGTGTTCTGTTTCTAAACCATGCTTCAGCAGTATTCTGTGGATGGTTGAGATCGAAGGTGTATGTAGATAAAAACCTAGAATATAATAAAAATGCAGCATCATAGAGATTGATCCTGACATGTAAGAGTATTTTAATATTAAAAACATACCCATGTATTCATAATCACAACAGATAGGAGGGAAGCCACATGATCATACTGATAGAGTAACAAGAAGATATATGATAAAGTTCTAGTCTTAATACATTTAAAAAGGTCATGCAGATTAGGAATATGAGAATACTATCTCAAACCAACAACTACCAGACTACATGCTGGTCACATTCTGCAGCATTCCTATTGATGGAGGAGGACTCAAGGTTACTCGCCGTCATTCCTGTAACTGAACACTGTTCAATCAAATGAAGTAAGCACTGTAAATATTAGAAAAGAGAAGCCTTTTTATAATTTTCATATGACATGCTAGTCTACCCTAAACACCCAGGACAACTAAAAATTAATCTTAGTGAAGAGTTCAATGAGAGATTATTTCCAAAGTAAAGTTATGAAATGAGTACTCTGATTTGACCTTTACACATTATATATATGCATC